>CBVK0100020843.1:0-35629 GCA_900067695.1 Picea abies
CTCTTCCGATCTCACACTCATTAAAAGATGATTGGAAGACAATAAGAAGGCATGGGATTCAAAGCTCAAATTCTCTCTATGGGTTGATCGAGTGACAACAAAGAGGTCCCTGGGCACCTCACCTTTTCAACTTGTGTATGGAATGGAGGTTGTGTTTCCCACTCAGCTCGCTTTACCTATAGTGAAATTCTTTCAAGATCATGAAGAAGAGATAGACCATATGGTTAGAAGAATTCGTCAATTGTTGGAAGTGCAACAGGTCAGGGAGCAGGTAATGGACATAGCTCATAGTCATCAACAGAAGATCAAGCAGGCCTTTGACAAGAAGGTTAGGAAGGAGGAATTCGAGCTGGGAGATTTGGTGCTTAAGTGGGATGCACCCAGGCAGGATAGGGGTAAACACAACAAGTTTGATTCCCTTTGGATCGGGCCCTTCAAAATCTCTGAAGTATTCTTAAATAACACATACAGGTTGTAGGATTTGGAGGGTGAAGAAATTTTTAACGACCCAGTAAATGGGCATTTCCTCAAGAAATGTTTTGTTTGAGCCTTAGATGGCTCCTCTGTTTTTGTAAATATTGTTTTTCTGTTTATTTTTGGCTTAATAAATGACTCCATAACCCAACAGAAGGCAACTGGAACTGCAGAAGGAGTTCTTAGAGCATCGCAGGGATGACTCTATCCCCCATGGAGCCTAATGTTAGCGCCAATTCTTGCAAGGGGTGTTTCTCTCCGATTTTGGGCCCTTGGTGTAAACGCATAGAAATGGGGTTTAAAACCCCATCAAATGCATTTTATTCAAAGGCTACAGTCATGAATGCCAAGCGCAGCACATAGAATGAGTCCATTTTGGGCTTAAAATAAAGGAGCGGGCATTTTGTTTTCAATGGCGATGATCCATGGATGGAACAGATCGACGGTCATCGGGTAAGCTTGAGTCGCGGAGTTGCACGAGGTTTAGCGCATGGGCTCATCTCTTGTGGCCAAAGTCACAAAATGATCGTTCACGTTTTCAGCTACATGGCACATGATCAAGCTCTGTCAGCATTCCGGCTACCGGGACTTTGAAATACAAGGGGTCGCTTTTCCACTGCATCGAGAAACATCAAAACCCAAAACGTGAAATGTAAAAGCCCCCCCAGGAGTTGTTTCGGCATTCTGGCTACCGGGACTTTGAAAGACAAGGGGTCGCTCCTCCACTGCATTGGGAATCGTCGAAACCAGAAACGCGAAATGTAAAAGCCCCCCAGGAGCCATTTCGGCATTCCGGCTATCGAGACTTTGAAAGACAAGGGGCTGCTCCTCCACTACATCGGGAATCGCCGAAACCCGAAATGAAAAATGTAAAAGCCCCCCAGGAGCTATTTTGGCATTCCGACTACCGGGACTTTGAAATACAAGGGGTCGCTCCTCCACTGCATCGGGAATCGCCGAAACCCAAAATGTGAAATGTAAAAGCCCCCCAGAAGCCATTTCGACATTCCAGCTACCCGAACTTTGAAAGACAAGGGGTCGCTCCTCCACTGCATCGGGAATTGTCGAAACCCGAAACCCGAAACGCGAAATGTAAAAGCCCCCCAGGAGTCATTTCGGCATTCTAGCTACCGGGAATTTGAAAGACAAGGGGTCACTCCTTCACTGCATCGAGAATCGCTGAAACCCGAAACGTGAAATGTAAAAGCCTCCTTGAAGACAGTTGCATGGCCCTATGGTTACGTTGAGAGTGAAACCTGAAGAAATGAAGGCTGGCCTCCAAGATTTGGAAAACCGACACGTGGTCACTCTCTATGTATTCAGTCTCATCCACCCTCCATGGAAGAAGCAGTTAATGAATATTGAGCGGGTGGTTGAGACCTCAGCTCAATCCATAAATGGAAGGCATGGGAAGGGTCAGAAGCAGTTAGTTCGTGGTACTCTGATGGATATTTTTTCTACAGAAGCCATGTCGTCTGAAGCAGTGTCAGACAAGAGGTTGTGTGTACAGTCTGAAGGAAGATCATGTGCACGTAAAGCCTTAAATGAGGTAGCTCAGCTACCCTCCTGGGTCCAAGGAGGTGAATTGCTATGAGTATATATATTCAGCTTTTGTATTTTTGTAAGGATGGATGGTAGAGCAGAGCTCTCGACTGTAATGTTTTAATGAAGCACTGGTTTTCCTGGCTATGTATCTGTATATGAAATTTCCTTGTTTAATGTAAGGTAGCTCTCTTTTTCATCTTATTTTGATCTCATACCGAAAGGGTCCGTGATTGTGTTATGATAAAGGATTTATTATAACGATGTTATGTTCTTTTAGTGTTTATGCTTTTGAATATAAGAAGTTCTTGTGTTCAAAGTTTTCTTCTACAAGTTGTTGGAAGCTCGATGCCTACAGTGGCCCTTCGCATTTCCTCACAGAAGTCTCCCTCCTACTCACCTTTATTACAACTTACTGTCTGAAGTTAAACCAGGACCTCATCTGCTTGTGCATGCCTAGCCTAGTTTCTGAGTTAGAACGATATTGTTCTGAGTTCACTTCCATTCATCACTCTTTATCAACAAATAGTGACATAAACTGATGGGCTTCAGGCTTACTCCTGCTGCAATCTAGGAGTGAATTATGACGGCAACACCAGGTACGAAAGTTTTCCACACCTTCTAGCTTGTCAACAAGTTTAGTGCTTGCAAACATCTTTTACCTGGAGCTAGGAAAATGACCAAAAAATGAAAATGCTTAAAATTGAATTCTAAACTTACCAGGAGGTGCGCTTGGCTAAGCCGAGTATCCTGGAGTGGTTAGATTTCAGAAAATCCAAATTTTACCCCTTCAAACTTGACCAACGGATTTCTGGACTGGTGCTTCTGGTTTTATGGTACCTCTGGTTTTCTGGTACTTCTGGTTTCTTGGTACTTATGGTTTTCTGGTACTTTTAGTATTGGTGAAAACTAGGGTTTCACTTTCCGAGAGATCTAGCCACTGAAAAGGTGCGCTAAAGATGCCAAAGTGTTCCTTGAGGTAGGGTGCACTTCTCTAGATAGTTTTGGGGCTGAAATTCTTCTTCAATAAAAATCCCTAATTTTCATGTACGACAATAGTGATGTTTTTCTTCTTCTCATGAAAGATGCTCTCTTCAGCTTAGCTCTAAAACCATGTTAGATTTTAAGCTATTATTAGGTTTCTTTTCAATTCACTAGATAACCATAGCATATATAGGATCACTGAGAAATACACAATCACAAGAGACACATCATTTATCTTGGGAAACCCTCATGGGAGAGAAAACCCAGTAAAACCTTCTTTAATATAGATAGCCAATACAATGCCAAGAGAATAAACCAAACGATATAGAAAGTCCTCTCCCAAGTATGCGCCTCTCTCTCTCTCTTCCTTCTTCTCCAACTATAGCTCCAAACTTGCGCTCTGATGAACAAGTGAGTGAATGAACAAATGAGAAGCTAGCCTCTCTTATTTATACAATCTGATAGGTGTTGAACTGAGGTGTCTTTTCACTGGCAGGGACGACTTCTCATTCTGGGTGGTTATAACCACTTTAATATATCCGGGGGTCGACTTCTCATTTAGCATAATACAATTAGGGTTTGACCAATCCTCAAAAGGGGATTTGGTCATTTATAATTCACAACATGATCAATCCATAAAAGGGGATTGATCTAATGAATAATACATCAATAATAAATATAATACTCTTTGCAGTTACAATATTTCAACACGAGTCCCACTCACCCAATAGAAGGTGATGACTCAAGTAGAGACAGTAGAAATTGAATGCGTCTAGAAGCTACACCAAGTGGGGAAGAGACATTGACAGGATTGGCGCAGGTGCAATTGCAACTGGCCAATCTGACGATGCAGTTGCAAGATATGGAAAATAAAAAAGTAATGCGCAATCATGTTTGGTGTACCACATGTCGCAATGAGGGGCATCCAAGGGATGAGTGCCCTGCACTTCTGAACTATGTGGCGACGGGGGCATCAAGTCCATTCCCAACTGGACAGTCCAAATGGTGCAAGATATGTCAAGAGTGGGGCAATGTACGATCTTGCTGCCCAACTTTGCAGAAGTACCTAAGTGACTATATATTACAGGTCCCATCTCCTCGATCTCCATGATCTGCGTTCCTCTATCAACTTTCTTTCAAGATCCGCACTGGTTGTCGTTATTTACAATTTAGTTGCTCAATTCAAACCTAGACTGCTCACGCGCTATGTTAGGTTGTCGCTCTCGAAGGATTCTTGATATGGGATAAAAAAGGGTCTACTTTATCGGCCACTCATACCATTCTTTTGTTGTCATGACCCAAAAACTATCCTACAACTCTTGTTCTCAGGGGATCAATCAATTCAATGTTCTTGTCATCATATTTTCTTTAAGCGCTTCATCTGTATAAAACATCTCTCTTGAATTCCTTCGATCGCTACTCATCATAAGTGCTCTGTTGACTTAGCTGCTGCAAAATTTTCCTCTGTCGATGCTCAATTTTTTATTCAAGTGCTTAGTCATTGCTCTATTGCTCATCATTTATTGCTGCAAATTTCTCAGTTCATGCTCATATGTTTTGTGTCTATGTCAAGTCACTATATAGTTATGTTGCTTCAATTATATGGCAATATATGGAGTCTTGTATTGGTATATGAAGGATGACTAACCGACTCAAAGACTTTACAAGAAACTTTTCCTGTGGGACTTGACTTCATGCTGTCAATTAGGTATCAACTGATGCTCGTCAACGAAAAATCGACTTGCATTACATAAATGGAGGGGATCGTCTACCTTCAAAAAAAGACGCACACTCAAATTGTCCTTCAACTCGACTATAAGTTGAATTAACTTGACTAATTTTAAGTCGATAAACATAAACTAGAATGATTATCCTTCATGTAATACATCATAAGACTCAACTTACAATGATTCCATAGAGTGCCACTTTTCCTTAGAGTGACCCTTTGATATGACCCGTAGTGTAATTCAAACATTGTTCAGTCGATTCAAATTTCTAGGCAATACCCATATTCTACTAATCATTGTCGATGATGTTTTGCTCATGATGAGATCGACCATCCATGCACAGGGCAGATACTATTTATTTTTTTATTTTTTATTTTTTTTTTCTAGTCAGTTGATCGACATGCCTCGAATGGGTATTGGGTTGTCTCCAAGTCATTCGACATTCATAATAGAGCTCCATGATTGGCTTATATTTCTTCCAGAAAAGAGATTGACTGTTTAAAATTATTCGACTCCTCGGTAATTATCGTGTAAGCAGTCGGTGATATTTGGTCGGTCTTCGACTTATTGTCGACTTTCAACAGATGTACTAGTCGAGTCGACCTGATTCATTTATGCCCGTAGACTGCATACGACTTTTGTTGTTGTCGTGTTCCCTCAATTTGTTGAAATTCGTCGATGGCCGCACAGTGAAATTTTGTTTTTGGTTTTGGACTGATCTAGCATTGAATTGAATAATTTATTTCGCTTCATATTATTCTCCTAATGAAAGGAGTCGAACATCTCTCCTACAGACACTTCGAGTGTTGTAAAAATTGATTTCTTGAGCTTCTCTTGTTTGGTCAGCATTTTTTCAAGACCACTCAATTATCAGTTGTAGGGAAAACCATGAGAGCTTCCTTTGGCCATCTCTGTACTGATTTTGTAGTAGCCATGGTGGGAAAATACATTGGGAATGATGGAGTAAGAGCGAGGCTGAGTGACTGGTAATTACAATGATGGCTTCACAAGCCAGTTATTGGTGATGGATTTTCTTCGTAAGCCAGCGAAAACGCATCTGTATTCTCATATCAATACATAAATCGTGTGAGTGTCTTATTCCTTTTCAGCACATGTTGTCCTGGGAACTACAAACCCTCTTGTAGATTCGACTGCTAAGTAGAGTGTGGAACATCAAAATCTCCTGGTCACGTTATTTCAATGGCATCCGACCAGTGAGAATTAATTTGAAAATTCATTTATTGGTCCATCGACAATCATCTTGATTGAACCTTTCAATGCAATCCCTTGATTAGATTATATTCTCCCATTTGTAGATTTATTTTGGTGTCAACAAAGCATCACACAATCTTTCATTTTCGACCTGGTTGGCAACAACAAGATTCTTTCGGTCGCCTTTCCTTGTGCAGGGTTGTCTTTATGATGGCATTGTCATGAAGAAAACTTTTATGCAGCATCAACGAGCATCCATGAGCAACAATTTTGTCAATTCTTCAAGCACGGTCTAATATTGCTTGTATCTTCAACATCCAGCATCGAGGAGAAATCGACCAACACACAACATCAACATTCCGGGAACATTTTCAATATATCAGATTGAGGCAATCAACCAGTGAGCAACATAGATCATCATTTACGAGCAGCAATCGATCATCTTATCTCTCCATCTTCTTCAGGTTCAGACCACCCCCATCCGTTGTTGTTGTCACCCAGCTGGATGAAGGAGGCAATGACTCCATTGTTGTAATATTGTGGATTACAACGACATTCACAGAGAGACTACATTATAATCACAACACACACACTCACTCATGAGAGAAGAGAGTAATTGGGAAGGTAAACCAATCCATCGTTTATTTGTCATTTATGAGTATAAATACATATGAGAGATGGTTGGAGCGGTTGTACCCGCTCCAACTAATCATTCCTTAAGATCCTTTATGTGACATTATTGTACTTACTTACGTATTTATCCTTATTACATATGTATTCCTATATTTACTTATATATTAAAGTATATATTAAAGTATGATGACATTACAAGGGTCTAAGAGGCCTCCCAACAATACCCATGATGCATTTTAGGTATAGGAAGAACAAAAGGGTGGTGATCATGGCGATGCTGAAAGTGGTGGATACCAAAGAGGTCTCAGATATGGATATGGGTGCAGTCACGACCGAGGATATGGCGGAGGGCGAGGTAGACCCTCCACTTGTTTCAATTGTAGATAAATTGGTCATGTATCAAGGTTTTGTACCAAACCGAGCGTGCTTTGTGCATATTGCTATAGTCCCGAACATGTCATAGAGGAATTGACCGACTTAGTGATGAAGTGGGAAGAAAATAAGATGCATTGCAATATGGCACAAAAATAAGAAGAAATATGGAGAAGCCAATGTTCGGGTGGTAACCCGAGGAGGAGAAAAAACAGGAAGGGACTGCAAGCACGATGAGAGATCAGTTTAGAATTCGGAGGGGAAGATAAAAAAGGCAACACAACCCCGTCTAAGTTCAATGATGCCCAATAGAAATAGTTTATGTGCGATGCGTAGAGAGCTATTGAAGAAGAAAGAGCATGTGAAGAGTTGTAGCACACAACACAGAGATCACTCGAGGAGGATCAAATCCATGAAGAAGTGCAATTGGTGACACAAAGGGCATTAGAGGAGGCCCATATCCGGGAAGAAGTGCAATGGGAGACACAGAGGTCACTAGAAGAGGCTCTCACCCGAGAAGAGTTGCAGCTGATCCAGGTGGATATTGGTGGCCACCCACCTATTCCAATTAGCTCCTCGTGTCCATTTTTGTTCAGCACATCCTTCTGTACTGCTTTATAATTGTGATTTCTACACTTCTGGGCTTGTCTGAAACCCCACACATTCTCCAAGTGGATACGAGTGGCCTCTCGCCTAATCCAACTGGCTTATTTTGTATGTTTTCATGCCAGAACATCTTGTTGTACTTTCAGGGTTGTTTTGGGGCCCTAAACATTGTTTTCTTGGCTCACCACAGTTAGACTATAGACGAAGTCAGAGGATGATGGTGGAATGTGTAGTTCTCTTAAAGACCTTTCCAATGGGCTATCATGCACCTCAAACAGAGGTCGTATGCAAAAATTACGACCCTAGGAAGTTGAGGTACCAAATTACACCAACTTACCCATATGTCCCACATGACTTTTGGCGTTTCACCTTCTAGGGTTAGGTTTTTTTATGTCTATGGTTTTGGCATTCATGAGTAATATGAAAAGGGCCTATGGAGCCTCATTGTAATCCATTCTGCTTAGATGGATGCGCGTAGCAGCAACATCTCTTCTCAGAGATAACTACCACCATTCGAGCAAGTTTCAGTTATGCAGTTTTACAGTTTTAGACTATTTCATTATTTAATAGAAGATATTGTTCACTGGATATTTGTGTTATTCTTCCTATCTCTTTGTTTATTGTACTCAGTCTGTTAATCAGTTCGTTCCACTCCTAAATCTGGATCAGTGGTATCAGAGCGGTCTGCTCTTCATTTATTGTTCTTCCTGCATGTCCCCGACAAGGTCTAAATACAAGAAGTTGGGACTCGAACCAATCGATCCATTACCAGATCAGTCGCGCCGAGTTCGACAACAACCCATGGGAGACGAAAAGAAAGATGATGGAGCAGGATATCCTATTAAAATGTTGCTCGAGGAATCCCTTGCATGACAAAAGAACGGAATGATGGATAACTTTGCGCAGATCCTTCAATGGTTTCCCACGGGAGAAGCATCTTCATCAAGCGGCCATGCAACCCCCTTCAAGGTACAGGTAAATTTTGATATTCCATTATTTGAAGGACTAATAGATGCATATGTTGTAGATAAATGGTTGAATCTGCTCGAAGGATATTTTTCAATCCACAATTTTTTCGATAGGGAAAAGATCACTTTTGCACTCCTCAAGGTTGTTCCCCATGTTAAAGACTGGTGGGATAGTTACTTTGAGCAAAGGTCGTGGAGGAATCTACAATTTTTGAGGTGGCCCCTACATGGGATTCCTTCCGGGATGTCATTAAAGAACAGTACTACACTATTGGAAGCTACGAGGACCAATACACCAAATGGACCACCCTACGTCAAGAAAGGGACCAAATAGTACCAGATTTCACCAATATTTTCCACACCCTATGCACCAAATTGGGTATCAAAGATTCAGAGCGTCATCTGATGCTCAAATACCGTCGTTGTTTGCATATATACATTCAAACATAAATGGAGTTCTTGGACATCACCTCATTGGGCACGACTTATAGATACGCTGTCAAGATCGAGCATAAATTTAAGCAGAAATGGCGAGAGTTTGGATCTGCAAACCCCTCACAGTCAAAGCAGAGCAAAGGCAACCCCAACCCACATAGAAAGGGACCAAGTCGAGATGGCCTCCCTTAGGACAATCCATCCAAGCCGCAACACAAAAAGGGCAACGAGAAGACGAAGAAGGACATGGGAAAATGGTGTGAGTACCATAAAAGTCCTTGGCACAACACCGAGGAATGTCGCTCCAAGCAGTCCCTCGTGGCCGAGCTGAAGGATTCCGAGTCAGAGGTCGATTTGGATTTTGATTCAAATCCTGAAGGAGGGAAGTGGATTATCGATGTTGAACCTAGTGCCACGGTCGCTACCACCAAAGTCCGTCCAAGCGAACCATAAGAACCAGAGGAAGGGGAACTTCTCTTTCACTCGCAGATGTGGGTCAAGGGGGCTCCGATTCATTTCATTATCGACAACGGTAGTAAGAAGAACCTTATTTCATCAGAGGTCGTCAAGCGGCTGGACCTACCAATGACACCGCACCCGTAGCCCTACACCATCGGCTGGCTTCGTCAAGGAAGAGATCTATGTGTCAGCCAACAATGTCGTTTTCCCTACGACATCAAGCCTTTCAAAGATGAGGTAATGTGTGATATTTCTCCTCTTGAAGTTTGTGATGTTCTTTTAGGACAACCATATTTGTGGAAGCATCATGTTGTGTATGAGTCTAGACCCCGCAGTGTTATTATCACTTTTGGTAGACAATTGTACAAGATCCCAGAGGTGGCATCGCCCACTGCTATTTCTTTAATATCTGCTAAGAAATGCAGTAAGGTCATTTCACTGACCGAGAAGTTTGTCTTCTTTGTGATCCATGCTCACAATAAGCAGAAGGTCGCTACCACATCCATGGCCTCTACACAATGCTTCTCTTTGCAGCAAAAGCAAGTGGACAGGATCGTGAAAGAATAGAGAGACATCTTCGCCTCACCTATAGGGGTACCGACACACTACCAAGTCAAGCATCCAATTGATCTGACCCTCGACGCACCTCTACCTAATGGACCAGTCTATTGCCGCTCACTAATGGAGAATGACAAAATCAAGCATCAGATCCAAGAGCTTCTTCAAAAAGGGCACATCAGACCCATCTCCTCCCCTTGCGGAAGCCCGATTGTACTGGTGCAGAAGAAGGACTGGACTTGGAGACTCTGCATTGATTACAGAGCCTTAAAAAAAATTACAGTCAGGAACCGCTACCCCATTCCCAGGATTGATGACCTTCTTGACCAACTCAAGGGGGAAAATTTCTTCAGCAAGATTGACCTAAATTCTGGTTACCACCAGGTTTCCATCGAACCAACTGATGTCTGGAAGACAACCTTCAGGTCTAAAGAAGGTCTCTACGAATGGCTAGTCATGCCCTTTGGCTTAACAAATGTATCGTCCATGTTCATGAGGTTGATGGATGATGTATTGAGACCCTTCACCAACTCCTTTGTGGTAGTATATTTGGATGACGTCCTCATCTTCAGCAGAACGTGGGAGGAGCACATGTGGCATATTCAACGGGTTTTGAGCACTCTACGGCAGCACAAGCTTTATGCCAACTTGAAAAAATGCTCTTTTGGCATGAATAGTGTCCAATACCTGGGCTACATTGTTGATGAGCATGGGGTACATGTTGATCCATCTAATATCCAAGTCATCTGTAACTGGCCAGCCCTGACCACACTGACCGAGATTCAAAGCTTCTTGGGACTAGCCAATTTCTACCGTCGATTCGTGTTGGGATTCTCCCATATTGCATGGGCCCTTAGCCAGGTGACCAAGGGCAGTGGTAGGGCCACATTCATGTGGGGGAAGGAACAACAACGAGCATTCGATGATATAAAACATCACTTGTGCTCAACTCTAGTACTCTCCTTACTTGATCTGCAACAACCATTCGAGATTGAGACCGATGCATCTAACTATGTTGTGGGCGTAGTTCTCACTCAACACGGGCATCGTGTGGCATACTGTTACACATCAAAATTACTCACTTTGATAGTGTCGCAAGTGTCGGGTCGCAAGTGTCGCATTTTTCTCACAAGGTCGCAAGTGTCACATGTTGCTCACAAGTGTCGCAAACATCAAACAAAGCATATTGCCATGATGCCTGTGTCATGCCTATAACTACATGAGAAAGACACTTAAAACACCTCAAACATTTGATTTGGAAGAGGAGAAATGAGTCAGCAAGCTTGCAAACCTTTTTCCATCTGAAAGCACCTCAAAAACTGAGTTTTTGGAGAGGAGCGCTCCCCCTTACACTATCTCGGAGCGCCAACGCTCCCCCTTACACTGTCAGGGAGCATTATAACGCTCCCCTTGCCCTTTTGAGGGAGCGCTATAGATTTTGAGAGCGCTGGTGCCCCCTAAAGATTACTAGGGAGCGCTACAACGCTATGATGGCCCTTTTGAGGGAGCACTACCTATTCTGGGAAGTTGTTAAGCTGTTGAGACGAATGGGGGAAGCATCTTTTCATTCTTGGAAGGTAGTTGAGCTCGAATCCCCAGTCCAGCCATGATCCTAGGGCAGATCCTCAACTGAAGGAGGAAAATCCTCACCTTCCCCAAGGATATCTCAAGTGGTTAAAGCCTCTCCAAGGCTATATAAGCAAGCTTTCTAATGGTGAAAGAGACTGAAAATGGAGAATTACACCAAACTTATGATCTCATAAGTGGTGTTGGAGCTGATTGAAAAGGGGAAGAATTGCTAGCATGAAACCTATGATCTCATAGGAAACACACAGTCAACCAAAGAAGAAGTGATCAGTGAAGTTGTTGTTACCCAGGTTGTGGATCTTTTGAGCAAGGGTTAGACGAAGGGGACTTGACGAAGCTGTCACATTCGCATCTACGATTGTAAGTACTGTTGTCGTTATTCTCATCAATATGACACGCTTGGCCTGTTTCTTTCTAGTTTGTGTCTGATGTTACATAAACTTATCATTAATTGATAGATTTGTTTTCAAGCTAATATCAATAGAGTAGGAAGTGGTCGTATCTTGTTTGTCCGCAGAACTCAACGAGGAGCAAAGGATTGGAGCGCAACTCGAAGCATGTAGGGACAAACGTCAACTAAGAGGTACTTCTGTTATCCTTCCTTCTCATGTATTAGTTTAGATAGATTTGAAAGGAAGTCAGTGTCCACGTTAAGCATTTTTTTGTCTAGGGTTAAGGTCAAGCCTTAGAGGTGATCTACCTATCCGCAGGGAGATTTTCCTACAACAGAAACTGGCGACTCCACTAGGGATTTGAGATAGCCTCGAATCGGAACCTCTTGTTTCGATTCCTCCTCATTGACCTAGTTCTGTCCCTTGATTGTTTCAGACTTGGTTCACTCCTCTTCTGATTGGTTTCATGAGCTAATTGGCTCCCTACCTTATCACACTCAGCATACTTGTCAAGTTTGAATCCCAATTTTTGGAATTTTCTGACAATTTTTGGACTTTCAGACCCTGGCGCCCCTGTCCTAGTGTTAACAAAGCGCCAGCGCTCCCCCATACCTTTACACAGAGCGCTATAACGCTCCTTGCCCTTGGCAACAGAGCGCCAGCCTCTTTTTGGCCAAAAAACCCTCCAGAACTGCCTTTTTCAGGGTTTGCCTTTGTGTCTCTTCTGTTGAGTGATCTAGTGAGTCAATTGTTCTTCCCTTTCAGCCTTGACATCTGTCTATTTGAAGAATAAACACCTTGTTAATTGGATCTTGTAGCCTTCTTCACCATTTTCATTGAGTTTTTCCTGTTAAGTGAAGTATGAAACCCATGCATTGTTTTTCTCTTCTCTTCAGTTGAGTAAAAACCCTGGTGAAGGTCATCAAGGGTCTACAGACCTCTTTGTCTTGATTTTAGTCAAGGTCATTGTTCTTCAATTTTCGCTTTTGGGTGTGAAGTTTTCTTTTCTCTTTGATTGTTTCTTTTTCTTTCGCTTTTTCGTTTTGATTGCTACGAAAGGGTGTATTGTTTGTGTGACTTTTTCTTGTGCTAAGTTTGGTTTTCATTCATACCAAGAAAGATAATTAGCAAGACAACATTGTGTTGAATTGATCATCATCCATACGCAAACAACAAAAGATATCTTCATGATTGATTGTGCATATTAGAAGGCATTTAAAATTTTTTGCATTACATCAGGATTTGATTGAGAAAAGAATCGTTTGAGGGCATTCTGTATTTGTGCTTGTTAGTGAAAAGAACTTTCTCTCTCCCTTAGCTAGATGTTCATCGAAAGGAAATGACTGCTTATCATATTTGATGCACTCTTTGGGTCTGAGTCATAATTCCATTTGTTTCACTTCCATGCACCCATTTGCGTAAAGAACAACCACTAAAATCAACGCTAATTAAAAGTTATCTAGAACTTTTTCTTTTCTAGGATCCTCCACCAATAGTAGACTAGGCTTAGTACTTTGGATTAGGGTTGTGAGCATAACTCTCCAAATTTTCTAAAACAAACAGTAGCATCCTGAGTTAGGGAGAGTTAAATCCAGTTATCGTATAAGTCTGCCTGGGATCCCCCTCTCACACAGGGGTTACGCACGAGGTCGCATTCGGATAAGCTACGGGGACTAACCCTCCATGGTTTAACTGATTGTGGTGGTCGAATCGTATTATGGGGGTCACTTTGAGGTAAATCCACAATTACTGTGTGGAAGCCTTTTAGTTGATTTCGAGCTTGATACCCTGCCCGTATGTTCGGATCGGACTGTCGACTGTTCCTGCCCAGGGGCTGACTGCGAATTGGTAACCTTAGTGGCCATAATCTTTAGGGTCTTACACAAGGTGACGGTGACGGGAAGTCTCACTGTACCTGTGGTCAAACTCACTCGGGCTCCTTGGAGGGTAAATCCACAATTACTGCGTGGAAGCTTGCACCAAGGTGTAAGTCTGTTAAGCAGGTCGCCATTGTAACTGTTCCACCCTATCCCCACCCCTTCTGGACTTGATCACACGACGTTGGATTTCATCACCAACTAGTACGGTCATCAAAAGAAGGTCCTGTTTGCTTGGATTGTGATTCTTAGATTCTATTAGTGTATGCTATTTCTTTTACTTAGTAGACCTTAGGTCGAGTTAGTGTTAATGGCATCAAATCCTGGGAGTACCAATGGAGGAACCCCTTCTTTTGGGGAACCTTATACCTTTCCTTCGTTTGGAAACTTTGGTCCTCCATATGTTGCCACACTGAGTCTTCTGGGACTCACTATTAGATTACCAGTTTGGTTATTCCCCACTCCAGTGATCCCAAATCCTCCCAATGTTTCAATTGCACCTAATACTTTGGATGTCAGTACACCACCCACACATCAACCTCATGTCGACTTTTCGCCTTCTTCGCCCATTAAGTCTCCTTCCATTTCTCCTTCTTCGCCTAGTGAAAGCTCTAAAGCAAGTATCCAGGTTGATCAGAAGAAGAAGAAACAGAAAGAGAAGAAGAAGAAGAGCCCGAAAAGGACCAAGGCCCCAACAACATCAGATGTTGGCTCTAAGAAACCAGTTACTGTTAATAGTACTGTGAGCGTTGATGAGATCAACAAGATTAAAAGGAAGAATCCAAAACCCAAATTCCCTTGCAGCCTTTGTAAGGGTGACCACTTTTTGAGGGATTGCCCCGGTCTTACCCAGGTCTTAGAAATGTGGTCCTCCACGTCGTCGGCCTCTGTCGGTCATGTCGATGATACCCCGTCAACTAGTGATGTTAAGGTTGGTAAGAAGAAGAAAATTGTCAAGTTCCCTTGCATGTTATGTAAAGGTAATCATTACTCTCACCTTTTTCCTCGCATGGACGAGGCTTCTTCTCTTCCAACCCATCATTGGTTGATGGACTGGTCAATCCGGTTCCATCCCCGGTCAGTCCAGTTGATCAGGTGGTCAATCTAGTTTCCTCCTCAATTGAACCACGAACCCAAGTAGTTGATTCAGTTCTGTCATCAATCAGCCCCGCTCTTCATAAAAAGAGTGCCACCAAAGTGGTCGATCTATGTTCATCCTTGGTCGATCCCACTCTCCTGCTAGAGAGTGACACCAAAGCGGTCGATCCATTTCCACCCGTCGACCCCATTCTTCCCTTGGAGAATGAAACTCAAGTGGTTGATTCGGTTTCGCCATCGGTCGATCCCATTCCTCCATTAAGGAATGTCAAAGTGACTGATCCAGTCCCTTCCTTGGTCAGTCCCACTCTTCCTCTGAAGAGTGCCCAAGTGGTCTATCCAAGTCCACCATTGGTCGATCCGATCCAATCATCGGTCGATCCTACTCTCCTTCTAGAGAGTAAACCCGATACTGCCAATGTTTTTCTTGTTAATACAGACTCTACCATGCCTGGGGGCATTCCTCCTCCTCCTGTGGAACCCCCTCCAAGTAATGAGGCCATCCTTTTTTATTGGGGTGCGCTAACTGGACCTCGTCTTCCCTCTCACATTCCTTTCCAGATTACAGTACAGGTTCGTGGTCAGGACGTTCCTCAAACGCTGATAGATGAAGGTGCATCCGTTAGTATTTTGTCTTTTGTTGCTTGGTACGCTTTGGGTTGTCTGCAGCTTGCACCAGTTACACAGAATCTGTTAGCTTTTAACAGAAGAACTAGTCAACCTTTAGGGATCCTTCCTCAGTTTCCTGTAACTTTGGAAGGGAAAACTGTCTTTATCGATGTCATGGTAGTCCAAGACCCCTTGGATTTCGCTTTACTCCTTGGGCGGGATTATGTCTATGCTATGAAAGCTATTGTATCCACCCTTTTCTGTGTGATATCTTTCCCTCATGATGGAAGAATTGTGACTATTGATCAACTTTCATTCATCGGCCCCGACTGGGTTACCTCCCTAAGTGGTTCCTATATGCAGACAGTATCGCCCCCGTCGCATGTCAATTATGTGGTGTTGTCTCCCATGACCTCAACTTCTGATGATTTGGATCCGGTAGTTGACATGGTGATCTCTTCGGTAGGGTTATTGGAGCCGGATCTCTGTACCCCTGTCATGACCCTCAATATGTGTTCCTTCTTGAGTGATCATCTTCCATCCGACGAAGATCTCTTAGAAGCCATGACCCAGTTTTGTCCCTTGACATGGTATCCTTCCAGAGCTTTATCCTCTTGGAAGCCATGATCAAACAGAAGTAACGAGCACAGTTTCTCTTCTCTGTGGCAAGCTCGTTAAAAAATGAAACAGAGGCTTCATGCTGGGGGCATCACGAGCATAGTTTCTCTTCTCTGTGGCAAGCTCATTAAAAAATGAAATAGAGGCTTTGAGCATAGTTTTCTTCTCTGTAGCAAGCTCGTTAAAAAATGAAACAACAATCTGGGGATCGAACCTGGAACCTTGATCATAGTTCTTTTCATGTGTCAAGCTCGTTAAAAAATGAAACAATCACCTCTCCCTTCAAGTTGAGTCTTTCGCCAGATCTCATAGCTGTCGAGTCGAGTCTTTCATTAGGTCTCATTTTTTAACCTTCATTTCATCCACCTGTATCCTTTTTCTCCATCTAGCATAGAAATTAGTGACAACCTCAAAGTCGGTGAATGAACTGAAGCTTGGGGGGCATGTCTCCAGTCTTTGATGATCATTCTGGAGATAAGCTACTAGCTTTCAAGCTGGGGGCATACCGAGCTTAGTCTTTGTTCTTTCTTGTGCTCGTAAATACATGAGAATGCAATCGGGTAAACTTTTATCTCTTTTTTGGACCTGTCTGGATACAAACACACGAAAAAGGAACCCCCCTGGAGTCTCCTTTAAACCCTTTTCAGACTCTCTAAACATGAAAAGATTGTCGAGTGATCTTGCTTCCTTTCACACTCGTTGAAAGGTCAGAAAGGGCGTCTTTTGAGCGATAGTTTAACCCTTTTTCGGTCTCGTTGGACTAATGTACGAAAAAGGAACTGAGAGAGTTCTCTTTTAAGTGTTTTTCCAAACTCTATAATCCCAAAAAACCTTCGAGTTTTCTGTCTTTGGACTCGTTAAAGCACACATCGATAGGCCCATACGGGACCGATCCCTTACTTCTTCCGGTTCGTTAAACAAAGGAAGAGGAACTTACCGAAGGTGAGTTATATCAATCATGTGTTATCCTCCTCGAGCTCATTAAATCAAAAAGAGGTACTCATCTATCTAGATGGGGGAAAAAATTGAAAGGAGCAAGCCAAGAAGTCTCTTGAGAACATCATCTAGCACTTCTTAGAGTCGCCCTTGAACACGGCACTTTGTCACTTTGCACATATCATAATCCGTTGAACCTCTGCACTAAGCCAATCCTTTGAGTTTCCTTTCACTCCTTTGGGTCACCCCACGCAAGTCACAATACCCACTGCATAGTTTTGGTCCATGTCATGTTTTGTTGTTGTGCCTCAGTGTTCAAGGGAAGTATCTGCCTCAAGGGTCAACCATTCCAAATATCTTGCCTCAAAACCTATGTCAGTCCATGTCCATTTGATCTGCCAATTACATTTCTATGTCTATTTCGTGTCGTTGATGGGGGATACATCAAGGCCCTCCCTCGATGAGTCTATTCCTATCGACTTCAACACATTATCCGGGAATTAGACTTAGAAACTAATTAGTACTTTGGGACCTGCATGCCTCAATGGCAGGCCATCTCACATTCGATAGTGGGTTTGCATCATTGACCTCTGATCGAATGATTCCACGGATGTTCGACCTCATCTCATCTATTCACGTTCGATGGAATGTACTAAGGTACCTTGGCAATCATTGACATTAACGGTGATCTCCCTTGCACTTGTTAATGGTTTACCTCATTGACCAGTAATCAAGTGGTTTCTGCCATGTTCGACATCAAGACATCTATTCACATGGTTAGGATCGTACCACGTTGGGATTGGTAAGAAGACCCTGGGTTGAGTAATCACTTTGATATATGCTTTGCCCAGGTTGCGAAGGAGTTTCATTGGACAAAAAACACATGCACTGTCACATAGATCCACTTTATATTGGTCGTGGCTATGTCTTGTCATCTCGTAGATCCACTGTGTATTATTCGTGGCTACGATCTGTCTGCGTCATCAGAGTATAGATCCACAGTGTATTTTCAGTGGCTATACCTTTTTATTAATACAATTATGGATCCGCAGTGTATTTTATGGCGGCCATATCTCACAAGTCTTGATCACCCAAGCATAGGTATGCCTGCCTTGGGTTTTGAAATATGTCATGATATTTGTTGGATGTTTGTGTGCAACTTCCATCAGGTTCTCCGAGTCTATACCCTTTCTTTAGCATCTACAAAGTATTTCAGTTATCAGTTGGCATCTTCTAACTTCATACTTTGGGGGGCATTCTGTTACACGTCAAAATTGCTCAGTTGGATAAGTGTCGCATGTTCCTCTCGATCGTCATAAGTGTCGCATCTTCCCTACAACTTTCGCAAAGTGTCGCAAGTTGGTCACTAGTGTCGCAAATTATGTTGAGACATGTTTTCATGATGACGACACTAAGGAGGCACTTATAATATCTCACATGACTGATTTGAAGGAAGAGAACTGGTTTTCTGGAGTAAAATAACTCTTAACACCTGAAAAGGGCTTTTAATCAAGGTTTTTGAGGGTGAACGCTCCCCTAAAATAGCCTTAGGAGCGCTGGCGTTCCTCTATAAGGCCTCAGGGAACGTTATAACACTTCCTCACCCCTCTGAAGGAGCGCTGCCCATTTCTGAAGTGCTGGCGCTCCCCTTGAGCTTCTCTGGGAGTGTTCTAGCACTTTGATGCCCCTTTTTAAGGAGCGCTCCCTAATCTGGGTCAATTGTTATCCCGTTGAGGAGAAAAAGGGAAAGATCTTTCGAGATTAGGAGGCAGTTGTGCTCAAATTCTTGGTTTCATCAAGAGATCCCTGATCTGAGGAGGAGGTTCTCAACTTGTTCTAAACATAACTCAAGAGGTTAAGCCCCTCTTAACCTATATAAGCAAGCTCTATGATGGTGGAAAGGGGGAAGAACTGAAGCTATGAAACTTATGATCTTGGAGGAAACTTACAGTCACAGTGATCAGTGAAGCTGCTGTTATCCAGATTGTGGAACTTTCAGGCAAGGGTTAGACGAAGGGGACTTGACGAAGCTGCCGCATTCGCATCTACAATTGTAAGTACTGCTATCGTTATTCTCATCAATATGACACGCTTGGCCTGTTTCTTTCTAGTTTGTGTCTAATGTCACATGAATTTATCACTAGTTGATAGATCTGTTTTCAAGCTAACATCAATAGAGTAGGAAGTAGTTGTATCTTGTTTTGTCCACAGAACTCAACGAGGAGCAAAGGATTGGAGCGCAACTCGGAGCGTGCAGGGACAGACGTCGGTTAAAAGGTACCTCTGTCATCCTCCCTTCTCATGTGTTAGCTTAGATAGATTTTAAAGGAAGTCAGTGTCCATGATAATCACTTTTCTGTCTAGGGTTAAGGTCAAGCTCTAGAGGTGATCTACCTGTCCGTAGGGAGATTTTCCTACAACAATTGCTATCTGAATCAAAGTGCTATTTCTGTTGCTATTTCGTATATCATTTCTGTGATTATGCTGGATATTTTACTATATTTCTGTCATTTCTAGTATTTCATTTCTGTTCTGCATATTTTATATATCTGGTATCTTGCAAAAATTCAAACAACGATCACTGCTCTGAGATTCCTACTTGATCGCAACTATCGTAACCCTTCTTTAGGGCATAGAAAACCTCTCTTTATACAAAAGAAACAAACTAACTGCTACCTAATTGTGGTTACATCGAGAATAAGGTTAAATTCCTAGGTCACGCGTGCTCATTCTGTCTATGCGTGTGATCTTCCCTTTTATTGTTTTCTATCAACTTCAAAAGATTTGTAATGTTGGCTATTATTCGAGACTCCGGATTGGTTCTCAGGTGTTGAGTTGTCTTGCCACATGTACTTGTTGATGATGCTCTTGCATCAATAACCGTGCAAGGTTGCATGATAACATGCAATAGGATCAGTTCGAGGGGGGGGGGGGGGGGGGGGGTTTCATCCTCTTTATTATTAAGAAATATAATCATGCAAAACCAAAATTGAGAAGAATTTTTTTTTTGCACAGTTGCATGAGGATATGCAACAAGTTCAGTTGGGGGGAAATGTTGGGTCTCAGAAATGTCGCATTTTCATCATATTTTCCTTTTACTATTCCTCTCATTCATCCATATTCCATTATTCGATTTACCTTTCATCATAATGTTTTCATAAATAAATTTGGGTTTCACCTTATTAGGTCGCAAGTGTCGCATTTTGCTCACAAGGTCGCAAGTGTCACATGTTGCTCACAAGTGTCGCAAACATCAAACAAAGCATATTTACATGATGCCTATGTCGTGCCTATAACGACATGAGAAAGACACTTAAAACACCTCAAACATCTGATTTGGAAGAGGAGAAATGAGTCAGCAAGCTTGCAAACCTTTTTCCATCTGAAAGCACCTCAAAAACTGAGTTTTTGGAGAGGAGCGCTCCCCCTTACACTATCTCGGAGCATTGGTGCTCCCCCTTACACTGTCAGGGAGTGTTATAATGCTCCCCTAGCCCTTTTGAGGGAGCGCTATAGATTTTGAGAGCGCTGGGGCCCCCTAAAGCTTACTAGGGAGCGCTACAATGCTCTGATGGCCCTTTTGAGGGAGTGCTACCTATTCTGGGAAGTTGTTAAGCTGTTGAGACGAATGGGGGAAGCATCTTTTCATTCTTGGAAGGCAGTTGAGCTCAAATCCCCTGTCCAGCCATGATCCTAGGGCAGATCCTCAACTGAAGGAGGAAAATCCTCACCTTCCCCAAGGATATCTCAAGTGGTTAAAGCCTCTCCAAGGCTATATAAGAAAGCTTTCCAATGGTGAAAGAGACTGAAAATGGAGAATTACACCAAACTTATGATCTCATAAGTGGTGTTAGAGCTGATTGAAAAGGGGAAGAATTGCTAGCATGAAACCTATGATCTCATAGGAAACACACAGTCAGCCAAAGAAGAAGTGATCAGTGAAGCTGCTGTCAGCCAGGTTGTGGATCTTTCGAGCAAGGGTTAGACGAAGGGGACTTGACGAAGCTGTCGCATTTGCATCTATGATTGTAAGTACTGTTGTCATTATTCTCATCAATATGACACGCTTGGCCCGTTTCTTTCTAGTTTGTGTCTGATGTTACATAAACTTATCATTAATTGATAGATCTGTTTTCAAGCTAATATCAATAGAGTAGGAAGTGGTCGTATCTTGTTTGTCCGCAGAACTCAACGAGGAGCAAAGGATTGGAGCGCAAATCGGAGCGTGCAGGGACAAACGTCGACTAAGAGGTACTTCTGTTATCCTTCCTTCTCATGTATTAGTTTAGATAGATTTGAAAGGAAGTCAGTGTCCACGTTAAGCATTTTTCTGTCTAGGGTTAAGGTCAAGCCTTAGAGGTGATCTACCTATTCGCAGGGAGATTTTCCTACAACACATACCATAGTGAGACACTCTCTGATACTGTCCGGAAATGCCCCAACTACGACAAGGAAATGTATTCCATTGTACAATCCAACTGTTAATGGAAACATTACATTCTCGGGAAAGAGACGACCATACACACTAATCACAAGCCTCTGCAGTTCATACAGACACAAGGGAAATTGCAGAATGACTGCCATCAAAAGTGGTCCAACTACCTGCAACATCTCCATCTCAACATAAAGTATAAGATAGGTATCTCCAATCATGTCGTTGACTGCCTCAGTCAACCTCCTGTGGTTGCACTCACATCTTTGCTCCAGTCTTGTGGACATGAACCATCAGAGTGGCCCCAACTTTATCAGCAAGATCCAGACTTCGCTACCACATATCAGCTCTTGGGTACAGATGCCACTATCACTGATTTTCACATTCAGGACAAACTCTTATGCCACCTGGGCCATCTCTGTGTTCCTACAAGAGAACGTCCAAATATGATTTGGGAAGCCCACTACAGTCGAGTGGCAGAACATTTTGGCGTAGAGAAAACTATGGTCGTTATTCAAAAAAAACTTTATTGGCCAAAACTTCGATAGGACGTCAGCAAGTATATCAGATCGCACATTGTCTGCATCATTGCCAAGCCAACCATCAAGAATCAAGGCTTATACACCCCTCTTCCTATTTCTGAGAAGCCATAGGAATCCATCTCAATGGATTACATGTCTGGTTTGTCGTCCACCAAGCACAAAAATGAATGCATGTTTGTGGTCGTTGATCGGTTTTCAAAGATGGCCATCCTCATAGCCTATAAGAAGAATGTCACAGTGGCAGATACTGCCAAGCTCTTCTTCAAACGAGTTTGGGTTCACTTTGGGATACCACCGGCCATCATCTCTGACCGAGACAACCAGTTCGTCATCACCTTTTGGTCGAGTCTCTAGTCTCTATTAGACACCAAGCTCACAAAATCCATTTCTTTTCACCCCCAAACCAAGGTCGTCAATTAGATGATTGTGCACATCCTGCACATGTACGATTCTAAGCATCCCCGTACATGGGACAAGAGTCTCCCATATGTCCAACACATCTACAACAGGGTTCTTCGTAGTTCCACCAGCCATAGCCCATTTCAGGTGGGTCTGGGATTCCAACCCTTGGGACCCATTGATGTTGCACTTCCTCTTTCCACTGCATAGACAGACTCTTCCCCTGATCAGTCTATGCTTGACAAAGCCACCAAATTCATTGAGCGGATTCAACACATCCGCCAATAGGTCCAGGAGATTTTGTAGAAATCCAATGTTGAGTACAAGCAGTGCCATGATAAACACAGGGTACCACACAAGTTTTAGGTTGGCGACAAAGTGTGGTTACATTTGTAGAAGGAGTGTCTCACCGAGCCCCATCAGAAGCTTCACACGCTTCATTACAGGCCTTGCACTATCACCAAGGCTATGGGTAGCAATGATTTTGAGCTCAACACTCCACCCTTCCTTGGTTTGCATCCAGTATTCAATGTGGACCTCCTTCGGCCATATTTTCCACCATTATTGGACACCTGTGAGATCGTCGAACAACTGACACCAACAAAGATCAACCTAGACTACATGGAACAAGCATTCATCGATCAGATCGTGGACACACATGTCAAGGGCACTTGCCAACAATAGATCCAACTTTATCGAGTTGTCAAGGCAGGGAAACTCCTACACCAAGGAAAGTGGCTCACCTGAGGCCAAATCCAGTAGAAGTTTCCTCACCTGATGGTGGAACTCAACGCAATGGAGACCATTTCTTCTTAAGGGGGGAGGATTGATTCAGGTGGATATTGGTGGCCACCCACCTATTCCAATTCGCTCCTCGTGTCTGTTTTTGTTCAGCACGTGCTTTTGTACTACTTTATAATTGTGATTTCTACACTTCTAGGGCTGTCTGAAGCCCCACTCATTCTCCAGGTGGATATGGGTGGCCTCTCTCCTAATGAAACTAGCTTATTTTGTATGTTTTCATATCAGCACATCTTGTTGTACTTTCAGGGTTGTTTTGGGGCCCTAAACATTGTTTTCTTGGCTCACCATAGTCAGACTGTAAACAGAGTCAGATTCCGATAGTGGAATGTGTAGTTCTTTGAAATACCTTTCGAACAGGCTATCACACACCTAAAACGAAGGTTGTATGCAAAAGTTGCAACCCTAGGAAGTTGAGGTACCAAATTACACCAACTTACCCATAGGGCCCACATGAATTTTGGTGTTTCACCTTCTAGGGTTAGGTTTTTGGATGTCTAGGGTTTTGGAATTCATGAGTAATATGAAAAGGGCCTCTAGAGCCTCATTGTAATCCATTCTACTCAGACGGATGTGCGTAGCAGCCACATCTCTTCTTAGAGATAGCTACCACCATTCGAGCAAGTTTCAGTTTTATAGTTTTACAGTTTCAACCTATTTCATTATTTAATAGAAGATATTGTTCACTGGATATTTGTGTTATTCTTCCTATCTTTGTGTTTATTGTATTCATTCTGTTAATCAATTCGTTCCGCTCCTAAATCCAAATCAACAGCACGCAACACAACGATCGTTGGAAGAAGCTCATATACGCAAGGTGTTGTAGCGTGTGCCACATAGGTCGATGGAAAAAGCATGTAGGTAGAGAGAATTGGGACACACCGAGCAAAGAGAAATGAAGGACCACCAACTTTAAGAGTTGAAGTGTCTAGGGCACAAAGAATCATTGTGCGACCTAGGTCGCGATATGGACACAGAAGATCAAGTAAGTGATTTCTTACATTGTTGTTTGAGATTGCTCAATGATCCTCATGTCATGAAGAAGTTGATGCATATGCTAGCCACTTGTATGGGGAAGGAGATGACAGATCGAACTATGTCATCTCCCCTACCGGAAAGAGATTTGTGCCAAGTTAGTAAGCAAAAGCACATGGGGCATGAATTCAAGATGATAGTAAAGATTGGTGGCTATGACATGGATGGAGTCATGTTGGATTTGGGTTCTGACGTGAATATCCTGCCGAAGAAGTCTTGGGAGGTTATGGGTAAACCACAATTGATCTGGTATCCCATCCAACTGCGGTTGGAAAATCAATACAATATCTACCCCATAGGCCAACTGAAGCAAGTGGAAGTGAATATAGAAGGGGTAAAAAAAAGGTTGACTTTGAGGTTATATAGATTATGGATGACTCTGACCCATACCCCACATTGTTGGGTATTGACTAGGGCTTTGAAAATAATGCAATGTTTAATTTGAAGAAGAGGCAGATGTCCCTCAAAACAGATACCCTGTGCATGGTTGCACCTATGGATCTGTATGAAGGAGACAAATACAATGAGCGAGTGGATGAGGATGCACAAAGCTCGGCTATTGAAAACATATATAATATAACTGGGTGCAGGGAGGATTACATCAACCCTACCGCAAATGGAGAATTAAGTTGGAGAAGTGTCAAGTCTTATAATATATATTCTAAATATTCCATGCATAGGTGGAAAAACAAGTTGTATGAAGTCTCTACTCACAGATGTGTAAGGATAATGAAATCAATGTGTTGGATAGGATTTGAGCTATGAGATGCCCCATGGTTTGATTGGATAGGGCCGATAGAGGCATTCATCATACAGATGAAAAAGGTCATCCCTACGGAATATATGATTCATGCCATAGATGCAGTGGTCCGAGGGACCCCTACACAGTGGTGGGTGACACATCGCATGAATATTCAGAGTTGGGCACATGTAGCTAAGTGGATAAAGGTTCAGTTCCATCCCATCACCACTTTTGAATTGGCAAATCAGTACAAGGGTAATAAGGATCCCCAAGAACACATTTCTTTTTGTGAGTGACACTGGAATTCTAAGAATATCACTCAAGCTCAATGGGTCCATTGGTTTGTCCACACTATGGATATGGTACCTAGAAGTTAGTACATTCAGGAGGAGCTCATAAAGAAAACAATTGAATGGATGCATATGAGCTCCCAATTTTGTTTAACATTCAACTTCACAGTAGAGGATCTGACTCAAAGAGAGGCTCTCCTCTGGATTAACGATTTTGTTTTTCATTGGCAGCCAAAGGAAGCCACACCCAAGGTGGTCTGTTTGTATCATCAGTCGATGGAAAAACTAAAAGAGGCAGTACATTGTTGGAAGATCGATGTTGATAATATTGATGACGATGACCCCCGTGACATCTAGATCAAAGAATCCAAAGGAAAGCACACACTGAAGGGTAAGGCAACAGAGATGATTGCACCAGACTATAATGGCAGGATTAAAACCAAGAAACATAATATTGGCACCGAGGAAGTGCCCAAGATGGCCATCATTGGAAATTATTAGGATAAGGAAACAATCACTTAGGTTGTTGACCTCCTCAATGAATATGAAGACTTGTTTCTGTTGATTTTTTCTCAAATGAAAGGCATTGCAATATCGTTGAGTTCCATGAAGATTCACCTCAAACCAGATGCAAAACCGGTCAAGAGAAGGCCTTATCGATTAAATACAAAATATAAGGAAAAGGTATGAAAATAGTTGGATGATGGGATCATTGTCCTTGTGGAGGAGTCTAACTAGATTAGTCCTATGGTTGTGCAACCCAAAAATACCATTGACATTTGAATCTATGTAGATCTGAGAAGCCTCAACGTAGCTTGTGTCCACGACCCTTTCCCTGCACCTTTCATAGATGAGGTGTTGGAAAATGTTGGTGGGTGGGAAGCCTAATCTTTTACAGACGGATTTTTAAGGTATCATCAAGTTCAAATTGTAGAGGAAGATCAAGCCAAAACCACCTTTGTGACAAAATGGAGGCCCTTTGCGTACACAGTAATGTCCTTTGGCTCAAAGAATGCCCCCACAATATTTTCTTGGATAATGGTTGCAGCCTTCAAGGAATTCATCCATAAGTTCCTTGAAGTTTATTTGGATGACTGGACAATGTTCAATTTGTTGAAGGAACACGTGCAAGCCCTTTGGTTGATGTTGGATCGATGTCGCCACTCCATATTTCCTTAAATTTGAAGAAATGCATCTTTTGTACACCATTTGGCACATTGTTGGGCCGCGTCGTGTGCAAGGATGGATTGTTGGTGGATCAAGCTAAGATCACCGCCATCTTGGATATGGTGGACCCAATTTCAATTCAGGATATGTGTGCCACCTTGGGTTATACCGACTACTACCGTCGGTTCATTCAAAATTATGCCAAGATTGCCACCGCATTGGAAAATTTTTCACTCAAAGATACTAAGAATGTTTGGACACCGAAATGCAAGGAAGTATTGGATACTCTAAAAGAGAAGCTTGTCACTGCAACAATTCTAGGTTTTCCTAATTGGTCTAAGCTCTTTCATGTCCACGTAGATCCTTCATCCATTGCGCTGCGTATGATTCTTGTGTAGCCAAGCAAAGGCAATATTGATCATCCAATATATGTTTCCAGTTGCAAGTTCTCAGATGCTGAAAATAATTATACTACAACAAATCACGAGGGTCTTTCCATGGTATATGCATTGCAAAAGTTTTGCCATTACTTGTTTGGGACACCTTTCAAATTATTTACAGATCACTCTGCACTCAAATATTTGGTCAACAAGCCCATATTAGGTGACAAAATATGCCATTGGTTATTTCTCTTCCAAGAGTTCTAGTTTGAAGTTGTAATCAAGTCGGGAAAGTACAATGTTGGACCAGATCATCTATTCTGGCTTAAGATTGGAGAGGCTAGTCACATCCTAGATGACGAACTCCCAGATGCACAACTCTTTCGAGTTGAAGCAATTCCTGATCAGTTGGTTGAGATTTTTGAATTTCTCATGTCAGGACAACCTCCATTAGGGTACACCCAGGCTCAATGTCATCAACTGGTAACCCGCATTGTAGATTATCAGTTGATTGTCAAGAAATTGTATTAGTTGGGCGTATATGGTATCCCATGTCGGTTTGCATTAGAACACGAATGAGACCCAATTTTCTATGAAGAACATGAAGTTATTGATGGAAGACACAATGCAGGTAAGGATACAATGCGTAAAGTTTTGCGCACAGGGCTCTAGTGGCCCTCACTCTTTGCATATGCTAAGGACTATTTTAAACGTCATGACGTATGTCAATGAATTGGAAAGTCATTCCAGAGAGATGAGATTCCTTTATTTCCTATGACCGTGATAGAGTCGTTCAACAAATGACAATATATTTTATCAGTCCCATCAATTCCCCCGCGCATTGCACAGGAGCACGCTACATTATTATCGCGACCAAATATCTAACTAGATGGGCTGAAGTCATGCCAGTCAAAGACTGTACATTAGAAGCGACGACATGCTTCATTTTTGAGAATGTGATCACCAGATTCAACTGTCCAAGGGTGCTGATGAGGGACCAGGGCTCGCATTTTCTGAATGAGACCATTCAAGAACTCACTCAGGAGTTCATGATCCATCACCAAAAGAGCACTCCCTATCACCCTCAAGCCAATTGTACAGTTGAAGCTTTTGATAAAATTTTAGAGCATGCTTTAACCAAAGTTTGTAATGTGAAGCATGATGACTGGGCTCAACGAATCCCAACAATATTATGGGATTATCAAACAAAATGAAAAACATTGAAAAAACACATGCCATTCAGATTGGTCTATGTAAAAGAAACGATCATGCTGTTGGAATTTGTTGTTCCTAGCCTCCGGGTTTCCCTAGCAACCTAGATGAAAGATGACCAGTCCCTTCAACACAGGTTAGATGAACTCATGGAACTAGAGGAGGACCGAATGTTGGTAGGGTTCAACCAGGTGATTGAAAAGGAATGACAAAAGGCATGGCATGATTGCAACATCCATTAGAAAATCCTCCAGCCTAGATATCTAGTTTTTTTATATGACAACAAATATTTACAACATCCTGGCAAGCTACACACACGTTGGTTGGGTCCTTTCTGGCTAGTCTACATTAGTGAAGAAGGTGCCACCAAGATGGAAACATTACAAGGACAACCGCTCAAGGGACTTTTTAATGGCAGCATGTTGAAGGTGTACTATGGCTCACAAGGGTCAAACGTCATTTAGCTCCCTCTCTCAGATTTGAATGTTGGTAGAGTAGGTTTAGTGTAGGATGTACATTAGGTATCATATCTCCTAGTCAGTAGAACTTACCTTTTTGACAACACATAATTCACATCAGTCACACAGGCGAACTCGATAGATTGACAATTTTGTAGATTACCCAGATTTCTAAACCAGGTCGTTGTTATGGCATTTGTATAAGCCATGGCCCTAATCACGAATTCACAAGGGGCTTGGTTGAGTTTCATGACGATCATGTTCATTGAAAGGTAAAGTAATCCAATTTGGGTAGTTCACACATGCCACAGGTACACAGTCAGTTATGTCGCCCCAATCCCCAACAACCATCACCAGTACGACGGATTCAACATTTGATCTCCCATGTGTGACGCTTCGCCGCCACTGTCTAATTATTGTCCAAGTCATCCCCTCTGTTAGATATTTCTATAACCCCATATTACCCCTTCCCCTAGTCTCCACTCTATATATACCCCCTCCCCTATACTCTCAATGGAGTAATTCTCCATGCCCCACTCTCTACCACCCCCACTTGTGACTTCCTTCATCGGTTGCTTGACAATCCTCCCCAATCACTCCTCCTTATCCAATTCTCTTAGTTCTCTTTCCAGTTTCTTGTTTATGGCGTGGCTTAGAATACTGTCAATACTCTGTATCACCAAATTCGATTAGGCGGCCCAAGAACCCTCAGTTCATTTTTCACGTCGATTACCATTTTTTCGTCAACTACTAGGATGAGGGCCTTCCCTTTTGTTTTTCAGCAAGGTTCCACACTAGTCTGCACACTTCCCTAAACTGTATTTCAAAGATGCAGTAGTTCACCAATTCTCTAAGCCCGCAGTTGCCTAAATTGTCGCCATGGATCATCACCTTTTCTGATAGGGAGATACCCTAATCTCTTGTTTTTTAGGATCCTTACTCTCATCTCTTTCCATATGTACTCACCTTTCCCTGTCCTCTGTCGTATCCTATCATAACAAAAAGACAAGTAGAGGACATTGCTCTCTCTTGATGGGGCCTAAGTGGGTTTCAAGGATTAGTGTTTGGATAGTGTGCTTTAAACATATCCCTCATTCACCACCACATACACCATCAAAGGAAAAGGGTCGAGCATCTGGCCAAATGAAGCCCACAACTATCACTTCCCTGGGGGCTTGCTCAATTCCTCCCAGAATATATGTCAGGTTGCAACCGTAGCTTGGACAAATGATTTTCTCTTACTCAAAATTGCCTGCAACAATAGCTTGGTTTGATGCTTTGGTCCGTCGTTGATGATGATTTGCAATTACTTAAGACAACAACACACTGTTAATGATGTCATCCCTCTCGTATTAGTGTAAGGTTACAACTTCATCAAGTTAGGTGATTTTCTCTTACTCAAAATTTCCGACTTTACCACACAAAATTGTTGGCTTGAGGATGAGCCAAGTAGTAGTGGTGGGGGTCTGTTGGCACCCAAAGTTTTGGGTTAATCTTGTGCATGTGCACAAATGAAGTTGTGCACGCTCATTCCAAGTTTTGTATGCGCCCATTCTAGTTTTACACGCGCTTAAGCCAATGTGCGGAGAATGACAAGAAGTGCACGCCAGACTGAGTTTTGATATTGTGCACCAAGCCTAAAGTCTACCAAGTGCACGCTAGCCTGAGTTTTTTTAGTTGCACTGAAAATCAAGAAGATGCGTGCCATAATCAAGAAAGTAATCATCGAGAAATATTCTTGAATGATTACTACCAACAACACAAGGGAATAAGGGGCTGATAAAATATGAGCTGGTGAGGCAATTAATATTTCCTAGATTCCAGAAGGCTATGTGCATTGCAGGAAGGCGCCAAAAGCATGTGAGGCAGTTTGCCAGTAGAGCGAGTGGAGCAAAGCAAAAAGAGACAAAGCTCCTAAGCAAAGAAAGCTATAAAAGGAAGCAACGACATCCGAAATAGAGTTAGAGAGATAGACACTCACCTAGAGGATTCATTGAGTTGTCTGTTGTGTGTCAAGCACACTATGAGCCTTTGTAATATTGTAATGCTTCTGGATATACGTCTGAGTCTGTCATATGTCTGAGGTCTAAAAAGATGTGCATAGCACAATATATTGCAACCTTGGGGAATTATCTAAAGAGGACATGAGACTATGTTGTTGTTGAATATAGTTTACTTAATGTATGCTTGTGTTATATGGAATGGAATGAATAATAAATATGCAATCATTATGATCTATTGTGTGTCACTCACGTGTTATTTAGATATGTGTGTGTATTGTTTTACATATTGATCAATATTAACTTGAGGTTAATGGAGTGTATGCATGCTATCACGAATGGATCTCTATGTATTTATCCCTTCATCTCCATTACAAGACCAAATGGTCTATGTGATCCTCATTGCGTCTCGGGTGAGACCTTCTTCGGCCTTGGCTAAAGATTGATATGCCAATGCTTTGGGGTTTTTGTTGGTCAACTCTGGATGAACCCCGGGTCTAAACTCCCCAATGTTAGGAAGGATGCGCGTAAGCATGAAATGACCCAACACTCTCTAGCACTCAAACACTACATGACCATTCTCAAGACACATTGTACATCTAATATCATGCTTTCAACAAGTCTAACTTCTTATTCTATCTACACTCGAAACACTGTTGTTAGTTTTCTTCTCATAATTTTTTCTTAGATGCATTTCCACTCATATCCGAGCATAACAAATACAAACTCTACATGTTCTTAGATACTATGAAAAATTCCCCAAGCATTATTGATACTTTTATAATTTACATCAACCCAAAGTTTAGGGTAGGTTCACGAGCTTCCCTTGTAGTGAAGGTTGGGGGTACAACTATAACAACTAAGTCAAAATCTAGATCAATCCTTATAATGAAGCGAATGGATCTTACTTCAAGTGAGACCTTTCAAGGCTAAGTATTCATACAAAGGATTGCTTTTAGAGAGCTAGATAAGGAAGGGATACCTTATTTAGCTCACACAAGCCCTTTTATAATTAGTCCTTCTAGCACAAGTGAGACCTTTTAGGACCAACGCTTTTAATTCACACAAGCTCTTTTAAAATCAATCTTTCTATCTTCTATAAAACCTTTCAACAATTATCCCTCCTAGTGAATGGATTTCAAAGTATCTCCCCTACGAGAGATCAAGGTCCAAATAGAGAAGGAAAGGCTAAATGATGAGCAAAGGCTCGAATGTGAGAGCAAGGGATCAACCATTGACTAGACTTTACAACAATAGGGACCTTGATTTTGGATGGAAAAGTGGACACCTTAATAATGAATAGTAATAAGGTCAAATCTTGATAGCAAGAGTTACATCTATTAGGAAGTAACCTCTAATAAATCATTATGGTAGTGTTCTTGTTACTTATGTTGAGTTTGGTATGCGTGAACTCTCCTAATGACTCTCAATTGTTGTGAGGGTTCACTTTATTTGGATTACAAAGAGCTTGAAACAATGATTCTCAATCTTGTGCACGCTCTTGCCTACAATTACTATTATGAGGGTTCACTTTGTATGGCTCTAAAAAGAGTTTGAAACAATGCGAGATAGAGAGATTTACCCTTAAGTTCTTTTTAATCCCTTTTGGTGCTTAATAGATTCAAAGTTAAGATGGATTTATGTTAGTCTACTTGGAACTTGGATGGAAAAGTGGACACCTTAATAATGAATAGTAATAAGGTCAAATCTTGATAGCAAGAATTACATCTATTAGGAAGTAACCTCTAATAAACCATTATGGTAGTGTTCTTGTTACTTATGTTGAGTTTGGTATGCATGAACTCTACTAATGACTCTCAATTGTTGTGAGGGTTCACTTTATTTGGATTTACAAAGAGCTTGAAACAATGATTCTCAATCTTGTGCACGCTCTTGCCTACAATTACCATTATGAGGGTTCACTTTGTATGGATCTAAAAAGAGTTTGAAACAATGTGAGATAGAGAGATTTACCCTTAAGTTCTTTTTAATCCCTTTTTGGTGCTTAATAGATTCGAAGTTAAGATAGAATTATGTTAGTCTACTTGGAACTTGGATGGAAAAGTGGATACCTTAATAATGAATAGTAATAAGGTCAAATCTTGGTAGCAAGAATTACATCTATTAGGAAGTAACCTCTAATAAACCATTATGGTAGTGTTCTTGTTTCTTATGTTGAGTTTGGTATGCGTGAACTCTCCTAATGACTCTCAATTGTTGTGAGGGTTCACTTTATTTGGATTTACAAAAAGCTTGAAACAATGATTCTCAATCTTTTGCACACTCTTGCCTACACTTACTATTATGAAGGTTCACTTTGTATGGATTAAAATAATTTGAAACAATGTAAGATAGAGAGATTTACCCGTAAGTTCTTTTTAATCCTTTTTAGTACTTAATAGATTCGAAGTTAAAATCGATATATGTTAGTCTACTTAAACTTAAAATAATTTCATTTCATTGTAAAAACATTCCTTATGATGACTTAGAAACTCTCTGACTTTGTTTGTAAAATAATGACTCTCGATTGCTACGAAGACTCACTTTGTTTGGGTTTACAAAAGAGAATTTGAGGTTTTTTTAATTTGTTTAATATTTTTTAATTACATGTTTAAAGGGTTTTTGAACTTGAGTCGTCCATAAAATCAAACCAGCAATTTAACCATTAAACCACGGCCCAACCACTTGGTGACTTGACATAGTCACTCACCTATATAAATAAATTATAATATTTTTCACTTACAATTTTACATCTCCAGAAAATATAAATAAGTAAATAATCACTATTGTAAATATTTTTTTCACACCCTCATTTTGACTGGACATCCATATCCGTATGTAAAAGATGACAAGTTCGTGTGGAAAAAGATTATTAATACTCTATAAATATTTTTAATGTATATAGAAATCTAATTTCATGAAAATAAATTTTGTTGCTTATCATGACTGACCCGAAGGGCATCAGGAGAGATACGGGCGGGACAACTGATGGCATTATTTGGAGGTCGAATTCCATCCGCCAAGTCAGCAGCCACCTCGGCACTTCAGATATGGAAGGAGGGTACGTCCTTCACCTCCAGCTCAGCACAAACCCCTCGACTCACTCGTTTTACCCTTCAATCCCCGAAACAGGTAAATTTCTTCTCTACTCTCTTATTACTGGTACAATTCGCCGCATTGTAAATTCATTTGATCAATAACTATACATTTTAAGAACTGGATATATTTTAGGCATTAGAACGCAAAATTTTAAGAACACTGTCCTAAAGGGTTTTTCCCAATTCTGAATCCATCCGGATGTTCAAAAGTTCGAGTTTTGGATTAATGAAAAATCTAACTTATATAGATACCAAAAACTGAAGGGAAATTTGCCATACGATTAAAAGGCATCCAAAGTATTTTGGTTTTATCAATAAAAAATATTTAGATGCCAATAAATGGTAAAACTTTCATTCTCTGATGCATTTTCTCTTCTTCCCAGTATAATTTTCTATACCTCATTCAGTACTAGAATTTTTTTAATTGCACTTTGTATCTATTTTGGATGAACTGCTGAAAATCGTTCAAGGGCATTATCAAAACTCTTTTCTTGGATCCTCTGTTTTTCGTCTTTTAGAAAAGGCATTGTCAAAACTCTTTTCTTGAACCCTCTGTGTTTCATCTTTTTATTTCTAAACATATGGGGAAAAGATGCACTTTTTTGGGTTCACAGGCATTCACAAAGCCCATTTTTTGAAATCCCCTTTTAGTGCTTTTTTATTACAGAAAATATACTGGGAAAATATTAACTTGAGTGGGTGAATCCATTTTTCTGATCATTGGTTAATTAGGATTAACTTGAGTGGGTGAATCCATTTTCCTGGTCGTTGTTTAATTTTTGACATCTTATGAGCATTAGTTTTGTTCAAATGAGTAAGATTTTTGATTTTGAGTTTTGTTTAGTTGGCGAAGCTCAAGGTTCAATCATAACTATCTAAGAGGCTTGGGAGGTTTGCACTGGCCATTTATCATTTTTTAAATATCCATTGTTTTGATTCATTAACTTGCAATTTCGCTCATATTGGTCCCTGTGATTCAGAGCACTCTCCAAATCACAAACCCATTCTACGCGTCCTGAAGAAAAAACATCCCATGATGGGGTGGACTCACTTTGTGATAAACCTTCCAGAAACTTAAGAATCCAATTTTGGATGAGAAAAGAAGGGATTAGCCTTTTCAAAATGATATCATTGGATCTGTCGTTCATCCCCGTGGTTAGTCTTCATTCACCACTATCTGTCATCTTAACGTGGAGGGCATTATTTTATGCAGTCTTTGTCATATTTACTGTATTACTCCTACTTTTCTCGTCAGTGGAGGTCTAGGGATGGTTATGAGTAACTTTAAAGTTGTCTTCCTTAGATCCTTGTGTTAGAAATTTTGGCTGGCCATATTTTAGGTTTTAGTGCACCAAAATTTCAAGGGCAAAGGCTTATCAGCATGTTGTGCTCTCTGATAAACACACCCAAGTGGAATTATCAGCTCTGATACCACTTGGATATTGAGGCAACCCAAGAACCCAATACGACAACTAATATAACACAACATGTTCTTTTGCAGAAACCTCATTGGTTATATCAACATGCACTAATCTTTACAGACGATGCCCAGTTAACAGTGTGCTAAGGTGCTAAGTAATAAAACTTCTATTATGAACTATTTCAGATAATCACTTAATCATGTAGATCCAACCAGTCAACACACATGGAATGCAAGTACTTAGAGATGTAGATCCAACCATCCAACACTCATGGAATGTAAGTACTTAGAGATTTGCAGGAAAGCCAATTTAGTGAACTGAAAAAACTGCAAATATACAAGAAGATAAATACATGTTCTCCTTCAATAACGTATAAATCTCAGACTGTACAATGGCTCACTCTAAACTACACAAAACTTTGAAACATGTACAGCATGGAAATGCGGCTCCCCAAATTCTAGGAAACGGGGAATTTACAAAATAAAAAACATAGAAACATTTCAAAAAATAGATTTTTTGTGCATTGACTTATCCGGGTAAAGCACATCCGTGAGATCGGAAGAGC
>CBVK0100020844.1:0-35626 GCA_900067695.1 Picea abies
CCGGTCTGCTGAGGAGCTTGCAGATATTTGGCGACTCTCTACTAATTATTCACTGGGCGAATGGTATCAAAGAATTATAAACCCTGTTGTTGGAACCTGTTTATACACCAGTTATGGAGATGGTGGGGAAGTTCACAGATGTTACGTACACACATGTATATAGAGAACTAAACTGCCAGGCGAATTCATTGTCCAAACAGGGGTTGGAGATGATTGTTGGTACCATCAACATTACAGAAATGAAAGATGGATCAAAGCTCCCACCTGTAACAAGATCTTTCTTTGATTGATTTCATGTGCTATGTTGATTAGGTTTTTTGACTGGTTGTAAGTCCATAAGTACATTGGTGTTGTCTTTATTCTGAACATCTCATAGAATCCTAGAAGTAGGACATAGTTCCTTTTTTGTTGAAGTCTTTAGGACTGATAAGGCCAATAGCTTGATGCATTTTAAGGACTGTTATTTATTGGACTTTATGTGTGGGACCAGGTAGTGTTTCAACTTTGCACTGTAGCTCTTTCTAGGCATGCTCAATACATGCATTTTTGGTTAAGCCCTAGAGGCAATATAAAATGTATTTTGCATTTATGCTTGAAATAGGAACATACGATTTTTTCTTTGGAAAAAAAATGTACATTGTATATATGCATATCGATATTCAGGGTAAGTTGCCTATACTTGGTAGTTGGTCAAATTTGGGACCGGAGATTTGATAGCAAAGTTGCACATGAAAAACTTTGAATTCTTATTAGTTTCATATACCTTTATGATATATCATATGATGACCAAATGTTGCACATAAGTAAACATGATACAAGCCATATGTCATTGACCATAGGATGGCATAAGATTCAGTTGATGTCATTGGGAAACCAGTATACCATCTGATGCTAAGGGGTCAGTGACATGCTCATTAATGATGATAATGACATGCAATGCCTTGGCAGTTGAAAATATTCCCATTGGAGGGCATGCTATGGTATCATAATTTGCATGCACTGTAGCATAATTCACATAAAAACAAATTGAGAGAGAACCACTTGAACTAGTTGATTCAATTTCCCAAGAGTGTTTAATGTGGTCACACGAAGAGAATGACTATTCACTTCATATTCCCAAAATTTGAAGGGCTTCTCCTTGGTCTGTTGTGCATATAATTTGTTTTTTTTTTCGTGTCATGAGCTTGCACATGCTTGTACAGGTTTAGTGGTGAGTTTGTGAGTGGTATTAGTGCAAAAGGAGATTGTCCCTGTTAAGTGATGGACTCTGAAGCATTGAAAAAGTTGAAAAGATACCAGATCAACTATTGGGGCAAAATAGTAAGATTCAAGATCTTCAAGATACAAGACCCTCAGTTTTGACATTCGAGCAGAGAAGGAAAGACCCTTGATTTTGACCTTTAAGCAACACAACCTTAAGAAAGAAGCAAGGAAATAATCCTTCATATTTGAAGGATCCCTAGAGAAAGGAAGAAAGGGTTACTAGATTTTGCTTCAGAATGTTAGATAATTCAATAATTTGTCCTTTGCAGGGCTTGATGGTGGAGATAGTGGATCTACCTTCCAGACCCGTTTACAGTCGGCAGAAATGTATATTGATCTTTTGATACATATTAGTAATTATGGAAACAAATTCACCACTATTTTGGCTCTTAGACAACCAACCATAGAATGATGGAATGGTATCCATACGGTATCTTTCACTATTGTCTATAAACTTGAATTAAAACACAATCAATGATCTTCCATTACTGCTAATGCTTGTCATGAAAGACGTTTTAGCATTTTATAAGATGTGTTAAGTTGTCAACCCAAGGCAGGTCTTAAATGGTATTAAAAAAATATTTTCTTGCCCATCATTCCAAACCTTCAAATGAAAATTTCAAAGACAACAAAAATTCTAGTGACACCATGAAACCAAATCTCTTAAATTGAGTAAAAAAGACTACTATTTCTCAAAGAATAAATAGGGGATTCTATAGTAATGCTCCTGGAGAATAAATTAATGCAAATATAATTATTCAGCAATAAATAGTTTTAGACAATGTTCACTCAACCGGGGCTCGACACTTGTCAACTGCACCCTTACATCTAGAATTCACTCTTCTGTTAGTGTTGTGAAACATCTTAGTTTCACTACTTAAAAAACCTCCAACAACATGTTTTGCAAACAAGCACACACTTTCATGCTAATACACTACTTGGTATACAGAACATCTTCCCATGGGTGCCGGTATAGGGGCTGTTTCAACCACTTCTGGTCAAATGTGTGCCTGTAGTTTCAAAAGGAAACAAAGAATTAGCACAATGCATGTCACAATTGACAGTCTCAAAAATGTAGCAAAGACTAAAAATTTAAAGGAAAGAATCAACAACTCACCCAATCAAACCAATGGATCGTGCAAGTACAAAGAGGCCATTTAGATAACCAATCTCCACAATCTCATCAATCTCTGGCTGGCTAAACATTCCACTGACAACAAGGAGGTCCAGGAAAAGGGATCCTATTGCACCATCAACATTGAGAACCAAATTGTTTGCTTTGGAAGGGGTGTAGGTCTCCACTTGCACGACACAGTCCATGTACTTTACAACAGGAAAGTGTGTACGTGCATATTCCTGCAGAAGCTCTACTCTCTTGTCACGGTTGTCTCCTCTCTTGATCCTTCAGAAAAATAGTGAACTTCCAGAGTTAGAATAAAAACAAAGAAATGGTTGTATTCAAGAAGGAAAAAGTCTATCTTGCTTCCTAGTCTTTAGATGGTAGGCACCTGTGACCAATCCCTGCCACGCAAATACCTTTCTTCTTCATTCCCTCCACAAACTCATAGGACGATAAACCCTAAAGGGAACAAAGCAGAATCATGAATCTCTATTTGAGAAATTTATCAACAAAACTTAATAATGTAACAATGTGATTGGTCTTCTTTTTGTACCCACATTACTTTCCCCAAAAACATTCACTTGCACCATTAATCAATAAATTTTGATATGATTTACCTTGTCATGTGCATCCTTGAAGTATCTTGGAGCATCATCAATAGCCCCTCCAAATCGTGGACAATGATAAGGAGGCCTGTTTCACAGCAATGGACCAGAAATTATAACAAATGTATGTATCCAGACCACTCTTGGCAAGGATCCTTCTGAGAATTTTGCGTTCATTGTCAGCAAGTACTAAATCCTTGTCAGAATTAAGCAACAACTGGCTTTTGCACCTTCCCCTGTTTTATGTCTTCAACTAGAGAATACTCATCTCTACCACCGAGTTCCCCAAGCACAACCATCATTTTAACCTGAGGCAGTTAATTGCAACTATTTGCTCAGTATTTTATGCACATGTTTCTTCAATACAACTCAGATTTGCAATGTGATAATAAAAGGGAAAGTATGGCACTTCCAAATTTGATCTTCTTCTTTGTAATATTAACATCAAAGAAACAAAGCACTTAAGTGCATTGCAGGAGACAAGATACCAAGTAAAACCCCTAAATATGGATATGAATGGACAAAAGGATATGAACGTACAAAGATGACTATAAAGTTATCTGCAAGGTACCTTACTGTACTCTAAATTTTACCTGTGGAATATTGTTAAAATGCTGGACATGATCAGACAATGTTGAACCAGGAAACACATCCCCACCAATTGCAATACCTACAGAAGTGTAAGGTTTCCAAGGCATGTGAATAATATGGATGCCAGTAGACACTAGAATCTATGCAGAAAAAAAGGTTTTCAAATAGTTAGCTAATGACAACCATAATAAATATCAATTACCTTCATATATCCCATCGGTTACACGTGTAACAATATTGTAGAGTTCATTTGACATCCCCCCCTGCAGGCAACTAATATCAGCAATGCCTAAACAAAAAACAATTTGACCAATGAAATAAAGCTAAGCACATTCAAAGACAACAAAATAATTCCAAAAGGAAGAAATGGCTTAATTGATGCCTGTGGATGATCAAAAGCAATCAATGCAACTGAAAACTATGTCGTGTCAAATTTAGCAGAGTATTTCTTAAGGTAACTCCAACCTAAGAGGGAGCTTAGGATAATTACAGATTTAGAAACAAAGCCAACAGATCCTGGCCTGTACAGCTTGCACTGAATAATGTTGTCAATCGTGCCAGATGTATCACCAATTTTGAATGCTCCGGCCTGAATGCCACCTACAGTGGCAGGCCCAATTATAACCTGCAGTAGATTTTTGAAGTATTCAACATTAATTGGGAAAAGAGTAACTCTGAGTTTGTTCTTTAGCAACCTTTAAAAAAAAAACTAAGTGAAAACTATCCCTTATTTTCCCTTGTCCCGTCTTAAACAACCAATCTATATGTACTTGGCACACAAGATAAAGAAAAACCATCAGGAAGAAAACGTTAATGAAAATTGTTTTTACCTTATTATTAGCTCGAGCATAAGCAATCAACTGTTTAGTATCTCCTTCCGGGACACCTTCTGCTATTATAGCTACTACTCTGATTGTTGGTTGCTTGAGAGAAGACATGGAATCAATTGAATGAAGCTTACAGGAATGGCTCTCTATCGGTATCGAATCGTACACAATCTAAGAAGATAGTGGATTCTACCCACTCACAACAATCATTCCTCATCCATAAGTTGAAAGCTCCGAAAGAATTTGTAAGATCTCTTTTCTCAAAGGCCAGAGGGGCCTGTGACCATCATTCTCATACTAATATCAGTATTCAAAAGGAGAGCTATGACGATGAGGATGATGTAGCGGTCCATAGAAGCATTCATGGAAAAAAACCACATGCGACTCACCGTAAGTGCTTCTTTGTGAGCTTCTCATTTATTAAAGAATCTCTATTGATACATAAACCCAATTTAAAGTCATCTAGTTCTCCAAGCCACGAATCCCCATTTCTAAAAAGAAGCATTTAAAGTGAGAATTGCGTCGAAGAAGCGATTGCTCACTGCAAGCAATCTCATTCGGCTAATCCAAAGAATGTGATCGGCACCTCCTAATATCTGCAACGATCAACTTCAAATCCAGAAGGATATGCTGGCGGTCATGTTCATAATCGGTCTCTATCTGATTCCAGCATTCAAGCTTGTTATTAGTTGGGAAAAATTGGTTTGAGCTATTCATTCAATTGATTGCTACTACATGCTCTGCCCCTTTTCAAAAATGGCTATATCGAAGCCCTACTGCGCAGTCTGAAGCGCAATCCTCAAACGATAAATTAATTAGCGGGAATGCTAGGTGGTGAATTGAGCGGGCTTTGGATTTGAATGGATGTGCATAATGGGCGTGGATATGGATGGTGGTAGATGGGCCGGAGGGCATGGGCATGGATGATGTATGGTAGATGGGCGGAGGTGGTAGAGGGGATGGGGCGGGCGGCGCATGGACGGGTAGGTAGAGGGGATGGGGCGGGCGGCGCATGGACGGGTAGGCGGCCGGAGGGCAGAGATGATCGGCGATGGGAGTCTGGACGCCGTGAAAGGACAGCCGACAAAGTTCGGTTTCGTTTGGCCTTTAACCTACGCCGTTAAAAACTGTACAATTTTTATTTAAATATATCTATATCTATATATAATGGGATTGTCATTAATTTTTTTTAATTAATAAAAAAATTTAAATTTTTGCTTATTATATATATCTATATTTATATATGATGGGATTGTCATTAAATTCTTTTTAATTAATTAAAATTTTTAAATTTTCTATTAAATGGTGTTTTAGTTTTTAAGAAATATAATAATTTTTTGATTTAATATTTTATATTTACATGAGAGAGTAGTTGACATTGATTTCTACATAGGAACATGTTAGACATAGTAGTAATATAAGATAATAGTGCATTTAATAAGAATTTAATTTTTATTATTATAATAAAGAGGATGACACAATTCAAGTTAACTATCCTATTTTGAACATGGTTACCCACTTGACTAGAACTGTGATTTCAAAAACAGAACTTAGTCTTAAAATTTCATAATTTTCTGTCAAAAACACCAAAATCAATCCTCATTTCAAAAACTGTTCGGTAGCACTTTCTTTTTTTTCTTATCTTTTTCTAGAGTTAAAACTACCACATTCCGCAACCATGGACTTAACAATGTTGTAATGTTTTTGATAAAGACCTTAAAATCAACCCCTGAATTGAAAAGTGGCGCTAACAAGAACACCATTTTTTTTTCGAGTTTAAAAATACAACTCCTTTGAAACCTTTGGACTTCATGATTAGTATTGTTGCAACTAAAACCTTAAAATCAACCCTTGAATATAAAAGTGATGCTTCTAATAGCTGACCTCTTTTTTTAGGGATAAAATTACAAGTTTTTTGAAATCGTGGCCTCGACAACTGACACCCTTGGAACTAAATTCTTAATACCAACCCTCGAATAAAAAAGAAGCATTATGAGGAACACTTAAAAAAATGTCGAACTTAGAATTATAACACTTTAGAAACCATGGCCCAAAAGCCCGGTATCATTACAAAAAAATGAAAAATAAATGATAAAAAAGAAAAAACTTCAAACGTGAAGAAAAAAAATTAAAAATATATATAATGTTGTAATTTTTTTTAAAAATGACATAATTAGAAAAAAATCAATTAAAAAAAAAGAGAAAAGAAATAAAATTAAAGATTGAAAAAAAATCTTGAAAAGTAACTCTACGAAAAATTACCTCATCCAAAGGCTATGATTGACCCACTAGTCCAACAACCCAACTGAACTCAACTGATGTTCTCAGTGATGCATGCCACGAACATGTCATGATGAAAATGTGCTCAACCAACTGCCTTTCTTCAAATCTACTTTAGGTCACCTCAAGTCGTCCAGCTTACCTAAGTGCTTCCACTTTCTGCAACCCAAAACTGCTCCCCTTCGTTATCACTTATGTGGTTAGATCTGTGATAAGTCTTGCGACAAGTCCTGCATTCGTCTGCCTTGCCCAAGTGATCGGTTCACCCCACATACTCTATGTTTGGTCTTCTCAAGGTGTGCACACAGGTATGACACTTACTTTTTTCGCAAATCAAACTAACCAGACTGTTTATGCGAAAGGCCAGTCCACCTTACTGAACCTTCACCAAGTCTGTGCCCAAACTACCTCTAGGATCAACTTTGTAACAAGTTTTGCGATCACCCACCCTACCCAAGTGCTTCATTTCACAACAAAATTTTCTCTTTGTCTATGCAAGGTGTGCACCCAAATCAACCTCCCATTGCACTATCAATCAAAACATCTGTTGTAATTATGATGCAAAGTCTCTACAATGAACCAGTTCGCTCCACCGAATTATTAACCAAGTCTGTGAATGTTCCCACTGAACTGTCTCTGCAACAAATTGTCTTCAAAGTTTGCTTTGATACCATCTATCGTCGAGATAGTGGTGAAGAGATCACCAACCCTTCTTCAAAATTTGCGACGAACAAGCTCTGATACCATCTATCGTCGAGATAGTGGTGAAGAGATCACCAATCCTTTGGGACCAACACAGCCCAACCTTGGGTGCGCTCCTCATATTGACGCACCTCAACCTCTTTGGTGTGCCCATTCTCTTGGCTGGTTCCACCCCATGCTTCATTTCATGCTTGAGAAATTCCTAGGAGTTTTCGTGCACCTAAAGTGCCCACTTTCCCAACTAGTGCGACTCTTGGGTGTTGGAGAAACCCCAAGTTCCATCTCCTTGAGAACTTGGGTGAGAGTCTCCGTTCCCTTCTTGCCGAAGACCTTACAACACCCAAGACTAAGTATCCTTTAAAAAGTTAGATACATATTTTTCCCTATAAATAGTATGCAAAAAGATAAATGGTATGCAAAAAGATGAACCCTAGTCATCGTTTTAAATAAAAACTTTCCTTATTCTTATAATGTACTACTATTAAAAAAAAAAACATTTATTACATACCAATATTGTTATATTCCCCTTAAGAAAAATGTCCAACTAAACAAGACATTTCACAATATTATTACTATTCATCAATTTCATCACATCATGGTATAGGGAAGAAGCAATTACACTACATTCCCACTTGTTTGACTTTAAAGGAGGTATAGAATATCTCAATCTACTAGTCTCGTGTGTGGGAAACAAGGTCATGCAACAAAACAAAACAAAGACATTGTGTCACATGGAGACAAAATATTATTGACTACCAGGATACATCAACAAAGAAAACAATTCCTCTTAATGAAGAGAAATAGTAATATTTCTTAGAAAGTTAGGAAACTACGACACCATTGAGAAAATCCAAATGTAAAATAAATTTATGGAAAATAAATTGATAAATTTGAAAAGTCTAGTTTAATCAAACTCTAATGATATGTTATTGACTTATATTACACAATTGTTTTTTTATAATTATTCAATCTATTATGTTATTATGTATGTGAGATGCATGGAACTCATAAATTGGATTATTGCATTCTAATATGCATACATAATACACATAATATGCATGTTTTTTTGTTTTTGTTTTTCTCATCCTTCAAAAAGAATATTACGATATTTCTCACCCGTCATTTAAAGAGGAATGGTAATTGCTCATTACACCTTGTTTTGTTATTCAAAAGCTACTTTCAATTAATATTAAAAAAAAAAGTAGTTGGACTATTTTTCCTTATGCAAGTGCCTTTGCTATGTACTTATAGCCATGACATGCATATGATTTTGAGTTTCTAAAGTTAAGAAAGAAATAGGAAGATATCAATTTAGTGTATCTAATTTGCAATGTGGTTTATCTCAATTGTAGAAGACATATTGTTTTAGTGAAATCTTATGAACATAGGTTGGCTTTGTGGTTTATTTGGTGTTTTTTCTAAGATCTTATATGGGGTTATTTGAAATAGGAAATTGTTTTTTCCTCATTAGGCATGACAAAAACTGGTTTATAGTTGTGTATTTTTTAGGAAGAAAATAGAGTATGTGCTCTATTTTTTACGCTTTGGGTGTTAGATCTCTTTTCAAAAAGGGTTTAGGGGAATTCTACTTTTCCACCTATTTCATTGCATGATGGAGTTGGTTTGTTGCTTGACTCTAACAACGATACCATCATAAAAAATTATAGCATTGACAAATCAATCATGGACATATAGAATACCATGATCCTCTAATACTTTTGACATGCAAGTCCTCTAAAAACCATTCATTGACTTCCAAAATCTAGGATCATGTATTGTAGAGAGGCGATAAATATGGAACCAGCCATAGGTTCTTCCTCAATTGGTTCTATGCTTTCCCTTCAAACCTAGAAAAGCCTAGCCTTAACATGGACAAGGAGATGTTCTTTCCTGTAACATCTTTCAACTAGACAAGAATCTATGGATAGGATTCAACATAAAAGAACAATAAGAATACATGGACAATCTTTAATAATAATACACAGGCCATCTTTTAGAGATTAGAATAAACCAATTTTAAAGGTTATATAAAAATGGTTGTGATGGGATCTAATAGAGAAACCACTTAGTTTCTATAGGTGGTAGCTCAAGATTGTGTACATTCTTTTTGTTTCTTATGATAATCTTATATTGCATTCAATTTCAACAAGCATAAACTCAAGGTTTGCACAAGTTCATTGAGCTAGTCTCTTCCTACATAGGCACAAAAGACAGTCTCTATATGTAGGCATCAGATACTTGCATTTATGCATGAGGGAGATGGTTCGTGATATGTTGAAATTGTTGGTTCATGAGGGTGTTGGTCTTATGATATTATGTTTATGAGGTAGAACAAAGGTAAAATTGGGTGTAAGCATGTTTGAAACAATGTCTTTGGTGAATATGGTAGTCTTTAGGATTCATTCTACAAATTAATGCAAAGATAGGTATGTGCACTACCTTCAATTGATTACCATTTGTCCATGTAGAAGTGCAAACCAAACAAAGTGAATCACCCAAATCTTATGGGACTGGCCTAAATGGCATGAGACAAAATGTATTTCACCAAATGAAGGACTACTTGGGAGACCATTGAAATCATGGATAAAAGGCACCAAAGAACTTTAAATTCATAAAAAAATTAGCTTACTCCATAAATATGTTATAGAACACAACGAATCAACATAACATCATGTGTTTGAATAATATGGAGAAATTAGGATTTGATATCACTAATATATTCTCAACCACATTGGCTCTAATCTCCTCGTCTCACTTGTGGTTGTGGTCGACATATAGCCAAACTTAAGGTATAGAAACAATGAGTCAACATAACATCATGCATTTGAAAATTATGGAAAAATTGGGTATTGATGCCATCGATCTATACTCAACCCTATTGACCCTATGCTCCCCATCTTATGTGTAGTTGTGAATGACATATAGTCAAGCTTAAGGTATGCTACTTAGAGGGGGTGGTCCATCTAATTAAACAAAGGAATTAGTTGTTTAGCAACTAGTCTCCGCCTCGTTGAACAAATTAAGTAAGTGATGGCTAGTTGAACAAATAGACATTTGTTTAAATTAGGTATTTGATCAAATAAAGTACAAAGTAATTCATAATACAAAGAGTCGTTGAATGACTACTTATTGTTAAAGCCCCACAAGAGTCAGTATCTTTGTGTGTGTCGATGCACTAGGATCAGATATGCAATGGGATCAGATATACAACAAGAGTATAGCATAACTTGTCTTATCTTCCATCATTATTATGAGTGACAAGTATATCCTATCTTACAATAATATATATCCCACTGAATGGACCCACTGATCTAAGGTAAAACATAAATTTTAAGGCATATACAATTAGTAGTTTCCCCTTCTTATTTTAAAAATAAAAATAAGAATATGTCGTAATCTTAAAATGTAAATCATTGGAGTTAAATCAACCATTTAAATTATTAAGTCTAGATAACCTTATGTAATTAATTACCACTTTCCATTATACTAGTGACTGAAATTAGTTGCGGAATTTACCAAAATATATTACTTTTGGTTGTTTTGGTACTAGATATGAATTAGACGTGGTTTTTCTTCTTTAATTCATTAGTTAAAAAAGAAATATGCCTAAATTAATGTGCATCTATCCTCCTCTAGCAATGAATTTTAACCTCGGTAAGTTAATTTGCCATACTTTTATAATATACGTGTCAATCCAAAGTCCGATAGTACATATAAGGAACAGTTTTTTTCCATAAGAAAATTTCACAATTATATTAAGGTAATATAATTTTTACATCCGAAGAGTACATATGTATCCTTGAAAGGATAAACCGGCATTTAACAAACCAACTAATGATAGGAAAACATGCCAATTAAAAAATTATACTCCTCAATAAAAGTGTGCACTCACCAAGACTAATCCTTTTCCAGGCTGAGAGAAATGATAGAAAGCCCGAGCTCATCATCAATCTCGGGCTTGGAGGTAATATACAATATCCACTCAAACAAAACTCAAAACTGAGGATCAAGGAATGATAAAAGAGTTAATAGATATTGATGTGATGACATTGTCCCTCCACTCCTTCAGTCCATAAGTGAAGCGTGATGTATCTTTCTAGTTCTATTAATGCTTTCTTTGATAGCGCATCGGCTTATTTGTTGTATTCACAGTAAATGTCAAAAAGTTGGATGGTCTCAAAACTATTTCTTAAATTTCAGATTCTTTGTTTCCATCCTTCTAATTTTCTTACTCTCAATTCAATTTCATCATTCAACCACTCGATAATTACCTTTGAATCGCCTAGAATTTGAATCTTTGGGAGAGAAAGAAGATTTTCTAAGAATAGAGTAGCCCATGCTCCCATTAGTTCTGCCTTCGAATTCATTTCAGATCCATAGTTCAGGTACCATTTATGAACCAAAGAGGCAGATAGTTTTATTGTGCCACCAGCTCCATAGCACAGTCCATTTGCCTTTGCTGCACCATTAAAACAAACTACTGGATATTCAAAGGTCTGATTAATCAAGCAGGAATGAACAAAAAATTGGTTAATATTTCCACAGGATTTTGAATTGATCCAAGTGTTCGGATCACTACCAATTGCACCGATGGAGTTTTCTCTTCGAAGATCGTTGCATTCCTTTCTAACCATACAAACCAACAAATTAGTGGAGCTAAACTTGCTGAAGCTGACCGGTTTTTTGTTCGCTTTGTAAGACTGTCGTCCAAGTTACTTTTACCCCACTCTTGTTTGAAATTCTTTATGGAATTGACTTTATTCCAAATGGATTTAGCAAATGGACATTGAATTAAGAGATGGTCAGTATTTTCACTGTCATTTTTGCAAAGCTGGCATCTACTACGGCCTTCCCACCCTCTCCACTAAAGGTTTTGCCAAGTCAAGATATTGTTATTTTCTATCATCCACAAGAAAAGATAAACCTTTTGTTGTAAGTCCTGTTAGCACTGAGAGTCACCCTCAGATTGCGGGAGGATAAGCCCAGTACCCATCAGAGTGTTTGGTGGATGTTTGATTTATGAATGGAGGTCAAATGGGGAAAAATCAATATAGGAATGATTTCAACACAGGATTGGACAAGTAATTCACATGGAAGTGAGGGCCTCATTAGCTTTAGTCAGTGATTAGAGTTTAAAAGTGAGTAGATGGAAGACTTAGTGAGAGAGGTGAACAAAATTGCTATGGGCATCAACTTTCAAGAAGCTGGTGAAGAAAAACTCAAGCTCAAGACTTCTCTTGAACTCAAGCTTCAGACACTGAAATATGTCCAAACAACACAGTCACAGCAACATAATGATCAAACCTACATCACATTGCAACTACAACAACTCGACTGGATCCTCCATGCCCGAGACATTCAGCGTAAGAGGGAATAAGACACAAAGAATCTGACTAAAACTGGTCACGACACTACTGTAATCAAACCTACATTACAACAACATCACAACCCTTGACTGGATCCTCCATGCCTGAGTGTTTTAGCACAGTTTTTACAAAGGGATGAGAGAAACTGACTTCTATTAATGCGAAAGTCTCAAATTTGATACATAACCAGAGAACAATTCTGGCATCAAAACATTACAAAATAGGGAGCTCTGGTCAGCCAATTGATAACCTTAACAAAATATCAAAACTAACTATTTATACTCATAACCATTTTCCACTACTAAGAGCATGACCTGGCCTCTACAATCAAATCTTTGTGTTGACAAGTTCTTCTATCAGACTGAATGTGTATCCCTCTGTCAGACGCGAGCTCAGTGTAAAGCCCTTCATTAGGGCTTCAAGTTAAATGGTAAATTTGTAATCTAAATTACTTTCCTTTTTTTGAAAGATTCCTTATGAACAAGTTTATGTCGTATTTTTGTTCGCATGACATCTAATTTCTATTTCAGTTTGCATTACAACAAATCTGTCTAATTTATGTTGAAGTTCTAGCAAATTAATCAGTTAAATATCAAATTCTCAATTTATATAGTCCAAAATAGTCACAAAATAGATTACACAACATATTACACATTTTCAATACATAGATACATATCATAACTTTTATTTAGAACAAAATTAATACTGGTAAATTACCTCTTGAAGAAGAAGTTTGTCCATTTTTTTCCTATTGTTGCTAACTACTTGAACTGCTTGAAAACTGCTTGAAACCGTCGGAAAAATGAATCTTTTACTTCCATCCAGCTAGGAACAGAGCCTCTCCGGCTTCCTAGCTCTAGGAATCCTTGCGGTTTCCTAGCCCCCCCAAGCTCAAAATTCCGAGCAACAGGTGCCCCCTATGACAATCCTCCAACAAGATCCTCAAGCAAAACTAGTAATACAATCCTCTAGCAAGCTACTCAAGCAAAACTAGTAATACAGTCCTCCAATATGAAAATAATGCTCTAAAACCAAAAGTACTCCCCTTCCCGAGTGTTTCCCCCTCTTCTTATCCTCCTTTCCTCATTATTCACCACCTTATCTCCCCATTAAGTCTCAACCACCTTATCCCCCCATTAAATCTCAACTACCTTATCCCCCTTTTCATAAATGGGTCCATCCACTGATACAAAATAATAAACAATAATTTATTAATTCATTAAAAAAATATTTAATTAATTAAGAAGGGTTGTTACACTCAGATCGACATGGGTTGGCAAGAAAATCTTCTTGCAGGGGTACCACAGGCTGACAACTCCAGATCCCCCACACCTTCCATTTATGGGGTGAGCCGAGGTTTCAACCACCAAACCTACCCTCCATTAACTACTTTTCCTCAGAGATTGAATGAGAATTAATGCTCCGAGGGTAGCCACGTGCTGCTCTCAAATATGATGCTCATTAAAAACATGATTGTGGGGCTGATCAAAGGTGGTTTGGTTTCAGACCGCTTTTGGGCCCGCAATTCATTTCCTTTTGCCACATATCACTTTTGACTTACCGTGGTTTCAATTGCGGGACCGCTTAAGAAAATTATCGCTCGAGCATGTTGCGTCCCCGCAATGGACTATGGCCATAGATCTGGACGCCACTTGCAATCTGAACTTTTCAAACATAAAAACTCATCTGTCTTCTGTCGCATGTATCCGAAGCTAAGGATATGGTGATGTGTCGTCTCCAAAGATCAATTATTGTGATCCATTAGTGGCTCTAGGCTTTGGAAAAAACAAAACTCAACCTAGGCTTCCAAGGGATTTTACCTGGAGCCATGGAAATGATGACGCGTGTCCCTCCCAAGATCAACGGTTGAGATCCCTTCGGGTCTCCAGACTTCGGACTTCTTAATAGTCAAAATTTATTTGCCCCAAGCAAATTCTCCAGAGCTAGGGATATGACGACGTGTGGCTAATGGATTTGGATGATCGAGATCCACTTCGGGTCTTCGCGCTCCGGGAAAATCAAAACTCAAATATTTCTTACCTTTTGGAAAAACCTTTGAAGCGAAGGATCTAGCGACTCGTGGCTCGTGGCTCTTGCTAGTCTCTGTGGGTCTGATCTCCACATGAATACTATGATAAACACTGTAAAACCTCATGTTGAAGATAACCAAGGCTTCCTCTTCTCCTCTCCTCAAGGCATTAAACTCAAACCAAAACTGATCAAGGGACTTTTTTTCACCTCGACGCTTTAAAAATGCATTGCATAGCTCGATCCACGAACCAATAGAACCGACTCCTAAACATTTAAACCACACAACAACATCTCCAAGAAAATAGTGTGAGAACAACCTCATGGTAACATCATCATGAACAATCTCAAATTGATCAACAAAGTTCTCAAAGGCCTCCAAGTGACTCTCAGCTGTAACATGATCCTCTCCAGAAAACTGAGGAAGATACTCGAAGGAATAAAAAGGGTAGGGATGCAGATGATGTGGCAACCTTAAAGGTTTAAACATCTTGTCTCTAATATTAGCTTGAAAACTTGTGGGCTGAATATGGGGTTTAACAAGAATATGGGAAGGTTCAACAGTAATAATAGAAGATAATGAGATCTGAGAAGGCTTTGAATCATTTTCAACCCCCCCAAGGTTACAAGGGTGATCAATTTCAAGAGGAAATCCAATACAAATCTCACTTTTATGAATAGGCTGAGGTGAAGACACAAGATCAACATCTACAACACAAGAAGAGGGCATGTCTTCTTCCTCCAAGGATGGATAAATAAAGGAAGGATTTTTATCATCTGAATAGACAAAGAAGAGGATAATCCTCTTTATATGTAAAGGGAAAGAGATGAATGAGTTGATAAAGAAGAAAAAGATTCCATGAAGAAAGATCATAACCTGATACCTGGTCATCCCCTTCGGTATGGTCATCTTTCTGTCAACAAGATCCTCCCCAGTGGAGTCTTTGATTGTGGATTCACCGGGTGCAAACTGCAATCTTCAATGGTACTGGTTTCTGATGCACCTTCAGAATCATAACTTCTTTTTCGTTCTATCCCAGGGAAATGTCTTCAATTCGTTCCCTGACAACAATGCCATGAATGTTAGCACTGAGAGTCACCCTCAGATTGAGGGAGGATAGTCCCAGTATCCATCAGAGTGTTTGGTGGATGTTTGATTTATGAATGGAGGTCAAATGGGGAAAACTCAATACATGAATGATTTCAACACAGGATTGGACAAGTAATGCACAGAGAAGTGAGGGCCTCATTAACTTCGGTCAGTGAATTGAGTTTAAAAGTGAGAATATGGAAGACTTAGTGAGAGAGGTGAACAAAATTGCTATGGGCATCAACTTTCAAGAAGCTGGTGAAGAAAAAATCAGGCTCAAGACTGCTCTTGAACTCAAGCTTTAGATACTAAAATATGTCCAAACAACATAGTCACAACAGCGTAATGATCAAACTTACATCACAATGCAACTACAACAACTCGATTGGATCCTCCATGCCCGAGCCATTCAGCGTAAGAGGGAATAAGACACAAATAATCTGACTAAAACTGGTCATGACACTACTATAATCAAACCTACATCACAACAACATAACAACCCTCGATTGGATCCTCCATGCCTGAGTGTTTTAGCACAATTTTACAAAGGGATGAGAGAAACTAACTTCTATTATTGCGAAAGTCTCAAATTTGATACATAACTAGAGAACATCTCTGGCATCAAAACATTACAAAACAAGGAGCTCTGCTCAACTAGTTGACGACCTTAACAAAATATCAAAACTAACTATTTGTACTCAGAACCATTCGCCACTACCAAGAGTGTGACCTGGCCTCTACATTCAAATATTTGTGTCGATGAGTTCTTCTATTAGACTAAACGTGTATCCCTCTATCAGACACGAGCTCAGATTGGCATGGGTTGGCAAGAAAATCTGCTCGTAGGGGTACCATACGCTGACAGCTCCAAATCCCCCACGCCTTCCATTTGGGGTGATTCGAGGTTTCAACCACCAAACCTACCCTCCATTAACTGCTTTTCCTCGGAGATTGAACGAGACTTAATGCTATGGGGGTGGCCATGTGCTGCTCTCGAATAGGATGCTCAATAAACACGTGATTGTGGGGCCGCTCAAAGGTGGTTTGGGTTCAGACCGCTTTTGGGCCTGTAATCCTTCTCCTTTCACCACGTATCAATTTTGAATTACCATGGTTTCAATTGCGGGACCACTTAATAAAATTATCGCCCAAGAATGTTGCATCCCCGCAATGGATTGTGGTTATATATCTGGACGCCACCTACAATCTGAGATTTTCAAACCTTAAACCTCCTCTGTTTTCTGTCTCATGTATTCATAGCTAAGGATTTGGCGACACGTGGTCTCCAAATATCGACGACTATGATCCATTCGTGGCTCCGGGATTCGAAAAAAACAAAACTCAACCTGGACTTCCAAGGGATTTTACCCGGAGCCATGGATTTGATGACTCGTGGCCTTCCCGAGATTGACAACTGAGATCCCTTCGGGTCTCTAGACTTCGGACTTCTTAATAGTGAAACTTTATTTGCCCCAAGCAAATTCTCCTGATCTAGGGATCTGACGACGCATGGCTCCTGGATTTGGACGATCGGGATCCACTTCAGGTCTCCGGGCTCTGGGAAAATCAAAACTCAAATATCGCTTACCTTATGGAAAAATCTCTGAAGCGAAGGATCTGGCGACGTGTGGCTCTTGCTAATCAACAGCTCAGATTCACTTCAGGACTTCAGTGCTTTTCTCATTTTAAAACTCCCAAAGTAAAACTCCCAGAGTGACAGATCTGATGATGCGTGGCATTCTTGATTTAGACGGACGAGATCCTCTCTGGGACACTGGGCTCCGGGAAAGTCAAATTTCAAACTTAACTTTCCCACAAATCTCCTAGATCTCTGCCGCATGTCCCCGCTGATGGATGGTCCAAATTTACTTCGGGCCTTCGGAGGCACTGCCACTAAGATCAACAACTCCCTGGTGATTTTGAGATCAATGGCCCACAATTGCTTCAGGAGTTCGGGCTTTGGCTCTTCGGGAATTTCATGCACTTCTCATTTCAAAACTCCTGAAGCTCAATTCCCCAAACACTTGGATTGGATTCCACCTGACCCCCTCAGTATCAACAGCTCATACTTTCTCTGGGCCTTGGGACTTTGGACCTTTTTCTCTAGCGATATACTTCGTGCAATTTTGGACTTTCGAATGCCCGCGCACCGTTGATGCCTCATTGGATATTCACTGTTGAAAGATAAAATTGTCTGTTTGCTTTTATTTTAAGCCCGAAATGGACTTCTTTGAACTTTTGCCTTTTTCTGCTAAAGCTAATTGTGCATACAATAAAATTGTGGACATTGGATGTCCCTTGTGCACAAAAGGATTGATAGACCCTAAGAAGAAAGACTTTAAGGAGAAAAATATTTGAAGGGAGAGGAGGGGCTATGGCTCAAAATCGAGATTGAAATGAATTTTAATCCCTACGATTTCATGTGATAACAATTCCCATTTCCACAAACTCTTGCGCCAACCAGAATCGATCATCGGGTTTTGAGTAGCGCATAAGTCCATATAAACATTCTTGGAATTAAGGGCTCCGTAAGTATCCCTCCCAATTCAAAATAGTTCATCAACCCTGTCAGTTAAAGTGACACCTGAGGTTTGAAGTGCTCACCTGAAATAGTCCCACTGCGCTGCCAAGTCCCCCGAGATATCTAAATTGAAGCTGCATAACCACTGAGAAGAACAGGGCTCGTGTTGATGCGATTTCCAGGCTTGTGCAAGCATGGTAATTCGTTTATGACGTAGTGTAGACAGGAGTTGTGGAGACAAGAGCGATTGTTGGCCCAAGTCCAAGATTTTGTCCCTCTTGAGTTCAACAAGGAACCCCGAACCTCGCTTCCAACTAAAGCCAATTGGTTATTAAATGTACAGATTTCAGAAGACCATTCCATATTTTAGAAGCCAAAAACTGGTGGAAAGATTCTGAACGGAGCCAATTACAAACTGTCTTAGAGTGGTAATATTTCTCTTTTAAAACCTTTTTCCACGGTCCTTCTCTTGTTAGGACTCTCCAAATAGTTGAAGTTGCCAAATCTTTACTGAAGGTATAAATATTGAGGAACCCCCATCCCCCAAAACGTTTTGGGCGAGCAAGAGTTTCCCATCTAGCTAGATGAAAATGATGTGTATCCACATTCCCATTACACAGGAAATTGTAAAGCAGTTTTCTTAGTTTGTGGTGTATGGACAGTGGAACAGAAGCTAGTGATAACCAATACACAGGATGGATTTCAAGTACAACTTTGCAAAGTGTTTGTCTGCCTCCTAGGGACAACCATCTATAGCTCTAATCACTGATTGTCTTTTCCACTTTTATTAAGAGCCAAATCCAATCTTTAGCTCTTTGAATTCCAGCCTTTAAGAAGTACCCAAGGTACTTGAAACCCCCAGCGAGATCAGAGAATTTAAATGGGATAAACTGCTTTTAAGGGGAAAGTTCAGACTCTGTAAGACCAGAAAAGTGTACAATAGATTTGTAAAGATTTACCTTTAAACCTGAGGCCGAACAAAACAATTTAATAATACACATGATCTCTTTCCATTCCTGCACAGATGCATTAGTCAGCAGTGACACATCATCAACAAATAAAAGGTGGAGTATTTTCATCAATATGGCAACTTTAATTCCAGTCAAGGAACCTTCACTTTGACTGGATTTAAGTAGTAGGCTCAAACTTTCCATCACAAGGATGAAGAGTAAGGGAGATAATGGAAATCCTCGATGAAGTCCTCTGCCATTCTTGAAAAAATTGGTGGTCTCTCCATTGAATAAAATGGATAGGAATGCAGAACCAACACATTCCATAATCCAGTTTGTCATATGAGTTCCAAATCCCACTTGAATTAAGATTAGTCTCATGAAGTCCCAATTGATGCATTCATAGGCTTTTTGTAGATATAGCTTAAGAATTAAGGCTTTTAAATGCTTTTGTTTGATACTATGAATGCATTCATGAGCAGTACCAATTGCATCATGGATCAAACGCGCCTCCAGAAAGCCAAATTGTTCTACCGAGAGATTCCTCGACAGAATCAGCTTAATTTGGTTGGCTATAACTTTTGAGATTAATTTGTAAACCAAATTGCATAAAGATATCGGTCGATAGTCCCGAAAAGTCTAAGGTTTGTTGGATTTGGGAATCAAGGCCAAGAACTTGGAATTAAGGTTTCCAGAAATGCGCCCACTAGATCTGATCGACTCCACCAATGCCAAAATATCTTTACTTACCAAATCAAAAAAAATGTGAGAAAAATTCCATAGTCCAGCCATCCAGGCTAGGACTTTTGTCTCTTTTAAATTGTGATAAGATCATTTTTAGTTCCTGTATGGTGACTGGCATATATATTTCTCTTGCTTCCTCTTCACTAAGCCATCTGGTAAAAATACCAGCCACCTCTATCTGTTCAGTAATAGAAACCGACTCATTGTTGTTAAAGAAACTCTTAAAATAATTTCCGGCCTCCTTCACTATTGAATTATGTCCTGTGTGTATATGGCCCGAGTCGTCTTTGATCACCCACAAATTTTTATTGATTCACGGCTGATTAGAAAACTGGTGAAAGAACTTGGTATTTTTGTCACCACTTTGTACCCAAATAGCTCAGATTTTAAGGTGCCACCGTTCCTCCTGAGACTTAAGAATTTTATTCCTTTCGGTTTCAAGTCTGATGAGTAAAGTCTCTTTCTCCGAATGAATAGGACCATCCAAGATATCCCTTAACATTTTTAATATTAATTTCCAAATTTTCCAAGAGATTATTATCCCGGTCCCGTTGTCCCTTTACCCATCTTTTTGTGAGTGATTTAAGATCCTTTAACTTCCATAAAAATTGACGTTGTTTATCTCTTTCCAAGAGATAATTTTGGTCATTCCAAAGATTGAATACCATGTTGTTGTAATCCTTATCAGATAGGCATTGGGGATTGAATTTAAATGGATAAGGTTTGGGATAGGAAAATTTCTCTAGTTGTAATAATATAGGAGCGTGGTCCGAAACAAAAGGGAATTCTACCCAAGAGAGGAAGATCCGACCATCCAGAAGAAGATCCTTCACAACCAGAAATCTATCCAGGAATTTCTCTATAAAATCGTTTCCTGTGCGTCCATTTCACCAGGTCGGAATGAGTTTGTCTAGGTGGACATAGATGAGTTTATGCGAAAGGAAGAGTGCACCAAAAAAACTTGCAAGTTGACATGAGCCTCCCCAGACTTCTCCATTGAAATCTATCAAATTCAAATCACCTACTATCATGAGAATTTGAAGAGAGATTAAACCGTTGTTTGAAAGGTTGGTCCAGAATGCTTTATGCTCTAGGCAGGGGCTGTAAACATTAAGGAATTTGATCTTTCTTCTAGAAGAGATAATAGAACCTGTCAGCAATATTCCACCGCATGAAAGGAACGACACCAAATTAAAAATTGGGGATCCCAAGCCACCAGAAGGCCCCCGAAGTACCAATTGAGCTCATTGCACAAGTAGCCCAGGACGAACAAAATCTTTGAAGGAAGGAACACACTTTTTCCTCTTTAACCATTGTTTCCTGAAGGAAAATAATATTGGGATGGGTGGAATCCAAGACATGATGAAATGAGGCTGCTTTTAGGGTACCTCCAGGCCCTCTGAGATTTAGTGATAAGAGGATCATTATTTGGCTCTTTCTAGGGCCTCCACTGCTCTAAGTGCCCCACTATCAGAAGTGGTAGGATCCATGATTATGGAAGAGGTAGAAGATGATAATATTTTCTTCCTTGAGCTTCTTGTCTTGATAAGGGAATAATCAATACCTAGTCCTCGTGACCAGGAGTAGTTCTTTGAGGGAACCGATTGGTTGGAAGTTGAAGTAAAAAGTTCCCCCGAAGGGGTGGTAGGGTCAATGCAGGAGTTCCCTAAATAATTAGGTAAAGGGGAAGGAGGGTTTTTTTCATGGGAAAAGGGGATCAATGAGTCTAAGACAAGGCTAAGGGATGAATCCCCTTCTTCAGATTCATGATAACTCGGTGGTTGAATCATTTCGTTCGAAGAGGGTGAGTGTTCGTGAGAGATAATGGAGGAGGACAGAAGAAGGCCAGGGTGGGTATGATCAGAGTGTCTAGGGATAAGTCCTTCGACAACTGGTGGGATACAAGGTTCAAATTCATGATGGGAGGAGGAAAACTAGGGTTTAGAAGCTGGCAGATTCAGGCCCACATTCACAAGAAAATCCTCAAAGGAACGAAGGAACTTCAATAACGAAGAAAATTTAAGTTCTTCTATCTCCAGAAAAGATAAAGAATGGTAGAGAGTTAGGAAGAAATGTCTCAACTTATCCAAAAAGGAATCTTCTGGTTCTGGAGGAGATATAGGCTCTCGAAAAGGATATCGATAGGGAGAGTGCACATCCTTGTCATGGTCACCCAAATCTCTGTGAAGGGCTGTGTCTTCTGAGACTTCTTCTTCAACCCAACCCCAACAATTTTTCTTTATATGTCCAGTGCTATGACAACGACTGCATCGGAATGGAATTCTGAGGTAATCCAGTCATTGGGTTATCCTTTTCCCCCTCCAATCAATCTCTAAAAGTTCTGGTAAGCCACCATGTACATCCACCTCCACCAAGATTTTTCCAATCTTCATGGTTGATGCCAAAAGGGTAGAGTTATCTTCCGAAAGAAAATTTCCTAAAGAGTTTCCAATCGCCTCCAATGCCTCCTTGTTCCAGAATTGAAGAGGTAATCCTGGAAGTAGGATCCATAGGTGCTTGTATTGGAAGTATCCAATCACAGGGTTAAAGGGAAAACACCATCGTTTTAACATGAGACTGCTTCCACTGAGTACCCACTTCTGGGCCAGTAGAAGAGAAGAATATTCAGGGGTTTTACATAAGAAACCCATCCAACCTTTAGTCAAGAAAAAAACCTCTGACGCATATCCAAGTAAAGGCTTCCAAGTAAGGTCCACCCAGTCTAAAATGGAGACCTTACAAAAATAACTGTAGGATAACCTTCCAACTATTCCACACAGAGCTAAGTTGTAGGACTCAGCTAGATCGACATTAGACCCTAAAACCATTTTGTGAATAGTCTTTTTATCCCTCCACTATTTGCGACTAAGGTGGGGGTTCAACTCCTCTTTACTACCCTCCTTCGACTGGTTAAGCTGGTGTTGTAACTTACTTTTCAAATCTCTAGACTGAGTCACTGAGGGGCGTTCAATCAGTAAGGTGAAGCCTAAGGGGGTTGGCAAGAACTCGACAAAGGATGGAGCAAGTGGAGGAATAGGGAAGGAGCGAGGTAGAGAGGAGTGAGAAGGAAGACCTAGGGGCTTATTAATGGAAACAGTACCAATACCTATTGTGTCTATCAAGTCAAAAAGACCCTCTTCCCTCCAAAGTTCCTCGTCAGCCACATTCATCAATGTGTTGACATTTGCCTCTACACATGGCAAAGAATGTGAGGCCATGAGTGACTTCCTGGGCTCCACTGAGCCCAAAACCCCATTAACAATGAGTGGAGTCTCAGAGTATCAGAAAAATAGTTAATGGACAGATTTCAACTTTAAAATAGGTTCCATCTCCACGAGGAATCCATACACGCAGCCCCCGAGAAACTCAGGAATCCAGAACCCAAAAAAAGTAAAAAATGGCAGTCTTGTAACCTAAAGAAATAAATGAAACAGGAGTCCAGAAGGTTCTAAATCCTAAAGGTCTTCCATAGTGAGACAAAAACTACTCCAAACCTCAAAACCAAAACCTCCATAGCGAGGTGAAGAGTGACTACATCAAAAAACGACTGTTAAATTTTTTTGTAAAGATTTTGACTTGGCCCACCAACCTCAACCATCCTTTCAAAGTCTCCTCAATAGTCTTGTGTAACCTGGTAAAATCTTAGTGAAGGGTTTTACTTGGCTCTCCATATTTCAACTTTTTGCTTCCCAAGTGAAAAAAGTGGTAGAAAGAACCTTGAAAGAGCACGACTGAAGGAACAGTTGTTAATAAGCGTTCAACTAAGTGAGAATTAAGTCACACTTTGTCTGCCCATTCTTTGTCCATAAATTCTACAATAAGTAAGATTAAGACTTAAACGTCCAATTAAATATACGGAAGATAGTCTGCACTGGCGAATGTAAGACTCAATGTTTATTATTTTATTTACATATCCATACACAATATTGTTAATTAATTTTGTATTAAATAAGGGTTAAGACGTAGGTCTAATTCTCTTAATTTAATTAATTACTATTAATGATCTTCAATTTTTCAACTTTCCAATGCCCCGATTTTATAGCGGACTTAATTTCACACTTTGAAAAATTATTTAAAAATTTACAAGAATAAGCCTTATTAGATTATTTAAACTTATAGTTAACAAATGTGAAGGTAGACCTTATAACTGTCAATATGGAAAATTACAAGGATCATTGATCCCGAGAGGATCCCCACTGCCATACTGCACTTAAAGGATAGCTCTCCTAATCTTTAATGAAACTTAGCATAGTCGATCCATTATTCATAATGCATGTATACTACAGTGAAATCGAAGAACATGTTAACACAAGGATATAACATGAGTTAAATGATGAGAGATCAACGATATTTGTTTCCACATAAAATTTCTCTTATATTAAATATAAAAGTTACATACAAAGTATCAAGTGAAGAAGGAATTCTGATCCATTCCATTTCTCAACAATTAGAATTAAAGGAGGCAAAAATAATAGAAAAACACTAAACCACCCCAACTTATCCAAAAAAAACTATAGAAGTAAAAATATTGATTGCAACAAATGTCTTCCAACAGTAAACTCGAGTTCAAAAATGATTGTGAAGTGATACGGTCCGACAATATGACCTTTACCAGAGCTTGAGTGACAAATAAGGTCCATGGTGTCCATCCACTACTTGAGAGTAAAATACTTTACCCTCCTGAAGGTCTAGATCCCTTTTTGAAAGTGTATTTGCCTATTGGTTGAACTCTCTATAGATATGAGTGAAGCTAAGAGACCTGAAACCTTTCACCAATTCTAAAATCCTCTCTTTCCAATAGTGTAAATTGAGAATCTGAAGATTTCCCCTCTGATTTAACCAGTCGATAACAATTTTTGAGTCACCAAAAACTTGTAGTTCTTGAATATGGAGGCGAGATGCAACTGTAAGAAGAGCCCAAATCCCCAAAAGCTTAGCTCTATTATTTGAACCCGGTCCATAGTTTAGTATCAAACTAAATTATGTATGTTCATCCATCCTAATAACACCTCCAACACCACTTTTTAAACCTCGTTCCTGGGTAGCTCCATCGAACCAACCTGTTGTTTCCCCCCCAACAAGGACTGGAGGAAGGCGAGGTACTCAAGAAGGAATGCTTCTACTCCGAGGGAAGTCCATGCTACCAAGTATTCTTTGTGTGACCAACTTTGTTGAAGGCTGAACAACCTCAAAGAGGACCCTGTTTCGTTCCAGCCAAATATTCCAATAAAATATGGTTGGAAACTATGGGAGAGAAGTACAAGAATTTGACCAATCAAGAAACCAATCCTGTAGCATGGCTCCCCCTCTTCTAGAGTTTAATTTAAGAGTATGTGTCACCTAGGAACAAACCTATTGAGTGTAACTAAAGTGTTTCATAAGATGCAATGTCGTCTCTGCCTTCTGTTCGCATAGGCCACATGATCTTGGCCCATGCCAACCCCTTCACTGAAGGTTATCCCAAGTTAATATCCTATATTCCATCAATAGCCACGTAAAAAGTTTTATCTTTGTCCCAAGTTCCCAGGACTAAAGTCTTCGATGCCACCATCAATTATTGTAACCTTGGAGAGAGCTAGCAAGAGCCACATAAGCATTTCTTGCAGAGATAGAACCCGATTGATCACCCCCAGTCCAAATCAGAGTATCAGATCTATTATACAGATCAATGTCTGAAGCTACTAAAGCACTACAGAAACGCTCCCAATCCTCCACCTCTGTGCCTAAAACACCCAACATTTCACTTGAAATCCATTGAGTCGGAACACCCCCAGACCCATCTAAATCCCTAGCCTGGTAAAGGTAGTATATACCTTTCCCCTTAAGTTTTATAATCAGACAAGGAGATAACCAAGATTCAATGTTAAGGCTGAGGATCATATCCTCACCAATATGAATTGAGTTCCCTAACCCTGGGTTCCTATCCAACCATTGTGTAATAACCTCCATAGACTTAACCAAGAAATGCCAGAAGATCGATACATTTCATGAAAGATTTGTAGTATACCTCATCCAGGCCTCTACAATGAGAGAAGGCAGGTACTTATCCAGTAAAACTCTATGCCAAATGCCATCTTCCATCAAGCAGCGCCACAATGTATTTGCAGCAAGTGCTTTGTTGAACAGAGGAAGATTATTTATCCCCCAGCCACCTTGTGATTTTGGTTTGGAAATAGACTCTCACTTACAGGGGTGGATCAGATCCTTTGTCCCCCTTCTAGACCATAGGAAGTGGAACATCAACTGTCTAATCCTACTCAGAACAGTGGTCGGAATAATAGCTACCGTCAGCCAATAGACTGGTAGAATTTCTAGCATAGACTTGAACAGAATATATCGTCCTCCCAAGGAGAGCCAACGATAGAACCATAGTCCAATCCTCTTATCATATTTGTGTAAAATCCATATCCAATCAACAACTCTATAATCTGTAGGTTTAAGAAAAAATCCCAAGTACCTGAACCCCTCCGATATATCCACAAACTTGTAAGGAAACATAGCATTCAGTGACAAGAGATCAACCTCTCACAAATTGGAATAATGGAAAGTAGACTTAAGAGGATTGATACAGAGGCTAGAAACACGACAAAAGCTAGACAATATAGATTCTATAACCTTCCATTCCCTTAAGCAAGATTGATCCAAAAAGGATCCAGAGAAGGCTAAGAACAACTTAGAATGCAAAAATGAAAATCAGAACACTCAGAATGGTTTCAACAGACAACAAAAGGGAAAAACTTCAAAGTTCCCAACACTCATTTAAAAGGGAATGATCATGAAGAGTGCGTCGCAAGCTTTCTAATGATGCAAACGACTTGCCAAACAGAGTTATAGATCAAAAGTTATAAGCAGTCAAAGATCAAGTCAAACTTGGTCAAAAGTAAAAAAGTCAAGATGACACGTGGCACCACTGCAAGGGTGACAGATGGCACGTCCGTACAACTGAGTTGGCATCGGATGACATGGCAAGGATGGAAGACACGTGGGAAAATCAGATTGTGACAAGTGTCAGTTCCATGATAAAATTATATGGTGCCACGTGGCACCCCTCCAATGGTTAGTGTGTAAAAGTTATTTGACTACGTAGGAGTCGAATTCATGACCTCTCCATTAGCCCAAAGGCCCCACAACTCCACACTACCAATACACCATAATATGTTACTTGTTTATAATATGTTTAAAATCACATTTAAGTTTAAAGGTTTGAACTAGGTGCCAAAGGGAAGGGGCTAGGCCTTCAGCCCAACCCCTGATTAAATGTTTATCCCATATGACCATGTTCACCGCTAGTCTAGGGGTTTGTTTCGCCATTTTAACAAATACCGCCATAAATAACCATTCTGCCATTTTAGTAGAGCGCGCCTGCCATATTTAGCAAAACTGCCAAACAATATGCCAAATAAAGTGGAGTCCACAAGATTCGATCCCTGGACCTTGGCTAACTAAGCGTCTAAATTTAGCTCCGCCCACCAATGCGCCAACCACTTCCTTTATTGCATAACTGCCAGAGGATATTATAATGGGGGGCTCTCGTCCAGAGTTCGGGATAGAGAAGAGCATGAGAGGTGAGATCAAGCACACCCATACAGATCTGTATGGACTTGGGCACAATTTTTGAGATTTTGGCTCACAGTCCAAGATTTCCAGTCATTTATTGCAGGAGTAGTGGCATGCACACTGAGGCATGGGTGCCTCTTGGGCCAAAAAGTGTCTGACTAGGATCGAGGCATGGAGATAGTCATATTTAGGTAAAACAACACCAAGAACGCAGTGGTGGTGTTAGTTTTTTTATCTGAGCAAAGCTTCTGTAGCTTAACCCCAGAATGAGGTATACTTATGTATTTTGCCCAATTCTTTTGTGGAGTTAATAAAAAGACCTACCCATTTGAGAGCAGGACCCGGAGATGTAGTCCACCAAGGATGAACGACATTATCAAGTTATTTGTGTTCATATCCCATGATTATGTCTATTTCCTTTTGAGCTTTTCCTTCTTTATGGTGTACTTTAGTTTATGCTCATTTTTTACGATTCTTTAATAGGTCACCTGACGAAAAGATCCTGGATCATGTTGGTATTAGAGCAGTTGTCTTTGACTTGAATTGTTGAGTATGAATGCTTACTAGGGCCAAGCATAAGCAGGGTGAAGGAACTCTTAATACTTTCAATCCCGAATTTGGCTGTGCATCCCGAAGGAAGAAGATCGTAGAAGAGGACAAGCATGATGAACAAGAGAAAAACTTTCACATGGTCTTTTATCGCATGTCAGAAATGGTCAAACGAATGTATGGATATTACGAGAAGAGGATGAAGAATAAAGGGAAGAAAAAGGAAGCACATGCAGATGATGATGCTTTGGTAAATCAAGGGGCTAGAGGAGATCCTCCTGAGCCTCCATCTGTGCCTTCTTGTTCTAGTTCTTCTTCCTCTGAGCATTCTCATCACTCTCAACATTCTACCATAAAGCCTCTTTTAAGAAACCATTATTAAAGCTTGATGTAAATTTTTATTTACCTATGTTTAATGGAGATGCTAAAGTTAGACAATTGGATCCAATAGGTTGAAGTATATTGTCGTGTTCAACATATTGACGAAGAGGAAGTTAAAGTGCAACTGGCTTCTCTTCGGTTGCAATGAACCACTCTTGTATGGTGGGAGAGCAAGCTACATGACATAAGTAATTGTGGTAATCTTCTTTCCTCATGGTCGGAATTTAAATCAGAGATAAGGAAGCAGTTCTATCCATTAGGGTATTTACATAACGAAATGATGGAATGGAAAACGTTAAGGCAGAGTAAAGGTCATATTGTACAAAGTTTCACAGAAGAATTTATGAAGAAATATCTAGCATTGAACATTCCTTTGGATTCTTATGAAACTTTAATGAAGTATATTGGTGCACTTCACAGTTATATTCGTCATACTTTGCTCTTGTTTAGCCCCACTATGCTTGATGAAGTTTGTGTGAAAGCCATTCACCTTGAGAACAGGGGGAAACATGTTCAAGAATATCCCACGAAGAAACCTTCCAATTTCCCACAAAAGACTTTTAAGAAGTTCAAAAGGAAGGACAAGAAGACCACTACAGTAACGAGAGAAGGAGGAAAACCATATTGCACGCATTGCAAGAGGAGTGGTCACGATGAAGAACATTGTTGGAAACTACATCCAGAAAAGAAACTGAAACAGTTCGGTGGAAAGGGGAAGACAAAGACTGTTGCTACAGTTCAACAAGATCTTGGTTCCGAATCAGGAGATGAAGGAAAGATCACAACGAATGGAGTACAAGGTAAATATTCTCTTCATGCTAGTTCAAGTTCCAATGATGAATCTCATATTGATGAATGAAAGAGGAATGATTTATTTCATATACGAGTTGTATCTAAACATACTAAGATAGATACATTACTTGATCTGGGTTCCCAAGTAAACTTAATATCTGAAGCACTTGTCAAGAAAAGCATATGTGGCATAGTGTTGGGGAGTCCTTATCTTTATGATGGAAAAGTAGTCTTCTTTCATCATGAGAATAAATACCACCTTACTAAAGGGGGAGTGGAATATATTGTTAGAGATCACAGCATGAGGGTACATACAACACTTGTTAGTGCAGGGCAAATGAAAAGACTCATAACCACTAATAAGAGATATGTACTCATGGTCATCAAAGAGAAATATGTTGGGACATCTGACGCTTTTCAAGGGTGTGATCCATCTCATAAAAAGGAATTAATTGATATTGTTTCTTAATATGATGATATTTTTCAGGAACCAGATGGATTACCTCCTAAGAGGGAAATCCAACTGATCAGAATCTGGACTAGGGGTCAAAAATTTGCTCAATTTTCAAAGTGCTCGGAATGAGACAAAAATGGTGCCATTGCATCCGTCTCATTCTCCTGATTCCAGCGGTATATTTATTTTCGCAAACGGAGTCCGTATGGAGCAGATATCATGATCTGTTTGCCGAGCCAAACAGAGAAAAATTTGATGCTGACTGGGCAGGCCGTATAGATGACATGGCAGGTCCGTACGGTGACACGTGTCAGTCCGTACAGGACACATGGCGGCTCCAGAGCGTGACATGTGTCATGCATTTTGGACTTTTCGGCATATAGTTTGGCCAATACTGAGATGACACGTGTCACCACTGGAAGGGTGACACGTGGCACATGATGACGTCAGCATTTGACGTGGCGACCATACGATGACGTGGGCTAATCGGCAGTTGACAAGTGGCAAGTGACATGGCACATTTTTATTGGTTGGCAGTTGGCAAGTAATATTACGACATGTGGCAGTTTTGATGGCAAATGATTGGGTGCCACGTGGCCTAATCACAGGCTGCCACGTGGCACCCCGATTTTTGACTACTTGGTCTTGGGTTCAAAAAGTTTTGGGGTCAACCAGATTTGAACCGGTGACCTCCCCTCCATACAAATATTTAGCAACGACCAACACACCAACGCCCCACCATATGGTTCTTATTAAACATATGTTACAAAATATATAAATGTTGAATCGTTTAATTGTTGGCGCGGAGGTAGGGCTGGGGCTAAGCCCCAGCCCTCGGTTTTATGTGCGCGCATATGACCCTGCCATCCGACACGACGGGCGCGCATGGGAAGAATTATTAAATGGACCCGAGGTTCTATTACCAACACATATGACCCTGTTATATATATTGGTGCGGGAAATGTGTTGTGGTGTTAATCCACGGTTACCTTGTATTGCATGTGACCACATACATTCGCGGGGGGTTGTTTTCAAATAACCCACGGATTTTAAAATTTTATGTCGTGGTTGCATTGCATGTAAACCATGTGAACCAAACTCATACAAAATGGTTAGCACGGGAGTTTCATTTATTGGGCTCGTGGTCGCGTGGTTCTAACACATATGACCACCATTGATTGCGCGCGGTGGTTACCATATAAACCACACGGTTACATTTTATATACCTACATATGACCACATTTTAATATAGTGTGCGGGTTTTAGTTTTGGGTGTTAAAACGGTCACAACAAACCATGAGCCTGCCACTTGTCCAATCCTGGTTTCACTTTGGAACGGAGCCCTATTTTAGCGCGGGGAACATGGCCACATGGCCCCATGCGCCCAACACCTTCGACTTGGGGGGCCTTATTTCCGTTAACCATTCGACAGATTGACACCATTTTCAGAATGTGCATTTGTGCTGGGTTTTTTGACCGAAAACGTGGAGAAGCTAGGTTCATTCTTCCACAGGTGCAAAATGGTGAACGAGTAACAACAGTTTGAAGGAGGAAAATGGCAGCAAGCATAACTTCTTCATTTTTTGACCAAATCAGGTGCTGTAAAAGCCCAGCTAGGGGTTTTTGAACATTATAAGTCCATTGGTGATATTTTCACAAGCATTTGGAGACTTATAATGCAGGTTTTTAACCATTGAAGTTTGGAAGCTCCAGGAAGCTTGAAGCCCTCATTGTTTGAGGCATTGCTCTGATGAGCACATATCCATTTTCTGAGACTGAATAGTCATTTCTGACTGATTATTATGCTCTGAACATTTTGGGATAGGTTTCAGATCCATTGGAGGACATTTACAGGTGTTTTTTCCTCATTGAAGCTCAGGGAAGCTTGGAGGTCACATGTAGAAGAGGTCATTGTTGGATGAGCCATTGTCCATTTTCAGAGTTCTAACAGTCAATTTTGGGGTTTTTATGTATTCTGAATCCAATGGTACAGTCTGTAAATCCATTGGAGTTGAGAATCATCTTGTAAAGAGCATTTGACAAACTAATCCCAAAGAGCCAAGTCCATTGAAGGAGGCTCAAGGAGACATAGCCCAGAGAGGGGTGAACTCCTTTATCATCTTGGTATTGTTGTGAGTTTGTTGTGTTATTTGCTGCACTTTATACTGTTTTGTATTGATTTATAACACATGATTAACCTTTTAAAAGAACATTCCTCACACATTCACATTGCAAAGAAGAAGCCTAAACCTAACACATAATCCCTCTTGCATATTTTAACACATGAAGCAAGGTCCTGTTAAGGTTTATTTTAATGAGGTAGAGGGTTCTTGCATAGCATAACAAGTCAGCCTTCTATTTTCAGATCACCAACATGAGATACATCTTCAACAGGATTCTCCTCTTCCTAATGTGGGCATGTATAGGATGTCAGTTGAGGAGATGACAAGGATCAAGAAGAAGGTACAAGGCTTATTGGATCAAGGGGTCATCAGGCCCAGTTCATCTCCTTGTGGTTCTTTGATCGTGATGGTGCCAAAGAAAGATGGCACATGGCAAATGTGTGTCGATTACCGAGATTTAAATAAAATCATGGTGAAAAATTGATACCCTCTTCCTCGCATATATGATTTACTTGATCAGTTGAAGAATGTTGTTTATTTCACTAAGTTGGATTTGCGCAGTGGATATCATCAAATCAGGGTTGCAGAACAAGATGCATGAAAGACTTCCTTTAAAACAAAACATGGATTGTTTGAGTGGTTAGTCATGAAATTTGGGCTTTGCAATGCTTCAAAAACTTTCATGCGTGTGATGAATGATGTATTCAGGCCTTTCTTGGATGACTTTGTGATTGTATATTTAGACAAAATTCTTGTTTTTAGTGGGACTTGGGATGAACATGTAAGACATGTAAAGCAAGTATTGGATACTTTGCAAAGGGAAAAGTTGTATCCTTTGCATGCCTTAACCAGCGTGAAGAACACTTTTTAGTGGGAAGGAAAGAAACAAAAAACTTTCAACATTTTCAAGGAGAAGACCAGTACCGCACCAGTATTAGCACTGCCAAATATTCAACAGCCTTTTGAGATCGAGACAAATGTCAGCAGATATGCCATGGGTGAAGTATTTCTTTCTAGACCTCCTATTAATGCTTCTATTATTTTGAAGAATACTTCTTTATCTCATGATAGCTATGTAGAACAATATTCCATCGATGAAGATTTTAAAAAGGTATATGAGAAGCTAGCCCATGGTGCACAGGTAGAGAACTATTTTCTGCAGGGAAAGTTACTCTATCATCTTGGGAATATATGTATTCCTACAAGTGAACGAGTCCATGTAATACGAGAATCTCATACTTCTCTTGTGTCTGGGCATTTTGGGGTAGGAAAAACTATAGCTCATTTGTAGAGGTTTTGTTATTGGCCTCAAATGAAAGAAATTGTAACTAAATATGTAAAGGAAAGTGTGATGTGTTCTACTTGTAAGCTCACTAATAGAAAATTGGGGCTATACTCACCACTTCATGTTCTATCCCTTCCATGGGAAAGAATTTCCATGGATTTTTTAGAGGGTTTAACCATGACCAAAGGGGGTCATGATTATTTGTATGTGGTAATGGATAGGTTCAACAAGATGTGTATATTGATGCCATGTAAAAAGCAGATCACTGCTGAGCATACTGCTAATATCTTATTTTAGTATGTTTGGGTTCACTTTGGGTTACCCACGTCCGTTGTCTTAGATCGAGATACTCGATTCCTTGGGGATTTTTGGACTAGCTTGTGGAGAATGCTAGACACCAAATTGAAGAGGAGCACTGCTTTTCATCCACATACCAACAAATAGATAGAGGTGGTAAACATAACAACAGTACTTTTTCTTCAAGGCTACCACAACAAGCATCCTAAGTTATGGGATGAACATATACCTTATGTACATCATGCTTATAATCAAGCTTTACATTCATCCACTCAGAGTTCACCTTTTGAGACGTGTTTTGGGTACCTACCAAAGGTTCCTTTGGACTTGATGTATGGGAGAGATTCCTATGTGAATGAAGAACAAATAGAGGCAAAGCCTGCAAGTTCATTCAAAGGATTCAACAGATACACCAGGAAGTCAGGGAACAGTTGGAGAAGAGTCAAGCACAATATAAAGCTTGGCATGACAAGCATAGGGTTGATCATCAATTCTAGGTTGGAGACCGGGTATGGCTTCATATAAGCAAGGAATGATTGAATGGTGAAGGCAAGAAACTCAAGCCCATCCGATATGGACCCTTCACTATTTAGGAGAAAAACGACACAAATTCTTTTCATTTGGATCTTCCACCTTATATGCAGATCTACTTCATTGTGAACGTAGAGAACTTGAAACTTTTTGAGCCTCCCATGATCATGGATCATGATGAGGAAGTTTCAATACCGTCAGTTGATGAGTTTGCACCTAAGTACTTGGATGAGTTACAAGAAGATATCATCCTGGACAGCAGGATGAGGGCTTCACGCAGGGGTGATGTTGATTATCTTCGAGTAGGCTTAAAGGGAACACATCCAAGCAAGGAAAAGTGGATTGAGAAGGATAAAGTGAGGGGACTCTTCCCTCACTTACCAGTTGATTAATAAAAGCTTTTGGTGGTCCCAAAATCTCTCATTGGGAAGGAATTATCCAAAAAGGATCCAGAGAAGGCTAAGAACAACTCAGAACGCACAGAGGCAAATCAGAACACTTAGAATGGATTCAACAGACAATAAAAGGGAAAAACTTTAAAGTTCCCAAAACTCAGTTAAAATAGCATGATCGCGAAGAGTGTGTCACAAGATTTCTAATGGCGCAAATGACTCGTCAAACAGAGTTAGATATCAAAAGTTATAAGCAGTCAAAGATCAGGTCAAACTTGGTCAAAAGTCAAAACGTCAAGATGACACGTGGCACCACTACAAGGGTGACACATGGCATGTCCATACAACTGAGTTGGCATGTGATGACATGGAAAGGATGGAAGTCATGTGGGCAAATCAGATTGTGACAAGTGTTAGTTCCATGAGAAAATTATATGGTGCCACATGACCTAGTCATGGGCTACCACATGGCACCCCTCCAATGGTTGGTGTGTAAAATTTATTTGACTCCATAGGATTCGAATTCATGACCTCTTCATTAGCCCAAAGGCCCCACAACTCTGCGCTACCAATACACCATAATATGTTACTTGTTTGTAATATGTTTAAAATCACATTTAAGTTTAAAGGTTTGAACTAGGCACCAAAGGGAAGGGGCTCGGCCTTCGGCCCAACCCTTGATTAGATGTTTAGCCCATACGATCATGATCACCGCCAGTCTAGGAGTTTGTTCCATCGTTTTAAAAACTCCCACCTGTTATAAAAACAAGACCGTGGAGCAATAAAATAAAACAAATGCAGAAACAAAACACAGAAGATACATAATATAATAGAGACACAGATTTACATGGTTCACCTAGTGTGGGCTACGTCCACCAGAGAAATTGTCAGGTCCTTCCTTTATTATTATCCATCATATGAAGGGATACAACCTATAGCAAAGATGTTGTAACTTCCTCTTCTTTCCCTCACAGTATATAATCTCATAATACAATATTTGCCATCGACCATAGCCGCAATACATTTCCCTCATAAAAGAGGGTTGCCTTCTAGGGAAAAAAAACCTAACATAATCTCTATCGTTAGATCTGTGACCTTATAATGAACGGTCCAGATTTACAATGAAATTACAATATACATTTACAAGGCAATTTTTCCTTCTGGCTCCTCAGCAGACC
>CBVK0100020845.1:0-35624 GCA_900067695.1 Picea abies
GAGATCGGTCTCGGCATTCCTGCTGAACCGCTCTTCCGATCTCACCATTCGTACCCTCTTTCAGTTTTTCCAATGCTTATAAAAGATGACGTCAACTACAAAATTCTGGAGGAAGTCACGCAGCAAGAAATGAAGGAGGCACTTGATCAAATGCATCCGGACAAAGCTCCTGGACCGGATGGCTTTACTGCAAGATTTTTCTAGCATTACTGGGATATCATAAAATCTGACCTCACTAAAATGATAAAGAAATCACAGGCAAGCAGTAAGCTGGGAGGAGGTACCAACTCAGCCTTCCTGGCACTCATCCCCAAGGAGAAGGGAGTGCTCAACTTCAGTCGCTTCAGACCGATATCTCTATGCAACACGAGCTACAAAATTCTCACTAAGGTAATTGCAAATAGGCTGAAGAACATCCTCCCATCCATAGTGTCGGAGAACCAAGGTGGATTCATCAAAGGATGACAAATTGCAGACAATATAATCCTAGTCCAAGAATCTCTTCATTCAAGCCTATGCAGGAAGGACAAAGGTATGATCATCAAACTCGATTTGGCAAATGCTTTTCATAGAGTTAATCATCATTTTCTTTTTGAAGTAATGAATAAGTTTGGATTTGATGAATCCTTTGTGAATTGGATAAGAGCTTGTATAGATTTACCATGGATAGCCCCCATGGTAAATGGGAGAGTGACTAGTTTTTTCAAGGCAACCAGAGGGTTACGTCAGGGTTGTCCTCTATCGCCCTTGCTATATGCAATCCAGGCCTCAGTCCTAAGCTACCAATTAGAGAATGCTAGAACCAACAACAACCTTAAAGGTTTACAGATAGCCCATGGTGTGAAAGAAATCAACCACGTGCAATTTGCTGACGATACATTGCTCCTGGGAGGGGCAAGCTGCCTAGTAGCAAAAAGATTCAAAGAGGAGCTGGACGCCTATGCTATAGTGTCGGGAAGTGAGATAAGACATTCAAAAAGTAAAATCTACAGTTGGAATATAACACCCAATGAGATGAGGGAAATATCCAGAATCTTGGGCATGGAAGGGCATACAAATTGGGAAACTTTCACCTACCTGGGCATCCCTATCTCCAAGACGAACCTAAGGACCTCCAGCTGGAACCACCTCCTAGACAAACTAAGGAAAATAATCTCCTCTTGGGGCACAAACTGGATAAGTTTAGCAGGAAGGATAGTACTCATTAAATATGTCCTAGCAAGTGTGCCCATTTACCAAAACTCTCTTCTTCTAGCTCCCGGCACTACAATCAATCAACTGGAAGCTCTGCAAAGGCGGTTTTTATGGGAAGGGGGCAATCAGACAAACAAGAGACCCCATCTCATAAGCTGGAACAAGGTCTCAAAACCTCTTATGGAGGGAGGGCTAAACCTCAAAAATGCTAAAGTGCAGAACCTTGCTCTTGGAGCAAAATTGTTATGGCACATAGTCAATGGAAAAACAGCGTGGTGCAAAGAATCCTTGTGGAAAAAATATTTCAGAGGTCCAAGGAGAAGATGCGTGGAACACCTCTCAAGGGAACAAACGAGATCTCCAATCTTCACTCTTTGCCAGAAGGTCATCGATCAATTCACTTCTCACCTGACATGGGTGCCTGGAAATGGGAAACAAATTAAAATCTGGGAAGACTCCATACTCGATGACCCACCTCTGGAATTGAATCAAAACCTCCAACGTTTGAAAACCTGGATGGTTGGGAAAAATCTGAGGACGCTTTTCGATATTTCTGCCTAGGGGACAGGAAGGAAAAAGCAGTGGCAAGGCTGGGCAGTAAGCAACCTGCCTATGGATTTAGATTTTTACTGGGGTTCCCTAAAGCTCAGCCTACAAGGGAAATCCCCACTAAGAAAAAGAGGGAGAGACAAGAGAGGATGGGGACAAAATGACAAGCCTTATTCAACCGTGTTGGGATACTCTACCCTTCTAAGTCTCCCCCACGTCCCACCCAACCCAGCGTTATGGAATTTCATCTGGAGCTTAAAAACCATACCCAAGATCGACCTGTTTCTCTGGACTTTAAGTCATGATAGCATACAGACAAGAGAAAACCTCTAAAAGAAAGGCTGGGCGGGCCCCTTCAGGTGCCCCCTTTGTCACTAAGCTGAAGAAACTTCCACTCACCTTCTTCTCCTTTGTAACTTTTTAAAAGATGTTTGGAATCTGGATGTAGGCTTGCAAATAGACCTCCCCCTTCCTCAAGATATCCCTTCCCTTCTCCTTGACTGGCCCAACCTGTTCCCTTTCCGTCAAAAGAAGCAAAGCGTTGCCTCAAGGCTCTGGCAAGCAATCCCAAGGTTCATCCTCCGGGGGCTATGGTTGGAGAGAAATAACAGAATTTTCCGAGAAAAGGAAATGAGGGCCCCCTTAGTGAGCACCAGGATCAGGTCGCTCTTTAGCGAATGGGCTAGTTCCCAAATGCTTCCACCTCACAGTAGGAAGATGGAAGAGCAAGAAGCGCTCTGGAGTGATCAATTCCAAATCCAAAAATAAATTGGGGACAAAGCCTCCATCACTCCCCCAGAACAATGGGAAATCAGGAAAGGAAAAGGTGACTTCGACAAATGGAAAAGAGAAAGGGACTACTATATCCTCTCCTTTGATGGTGCCTCAAAGGGAAACCCAGGCCAAGCAGGTGGAGGAGGCATCATAGAAAAGCCAAATGCAGAAATTATAGTGAGATATGCGGTTGGTCTGGGTATAGCCTCCAACAACCAGGCAGAAGCAATGGCACTCTGGCAAGGTTTGTGCCACTCCCAAAGCAATGGAATCCGGGACCTAGTCATCATCGGGGACTCTCGTCTGCAAATTCGAGCCATAGCTCTCTCAAAAGAAACCCAAAACACAAAACTTAATAACTTGTTGGCTAGAATTCGCTTGCTCCTAAGAGGACTTGACTCGTTCCAAGATTTTCATGTTTTAAGAGAATTAAACCATGCTGCGGACGAAGAGGCAAATAGAGGCGTTGAGTTGGCTCAAGGACAAACATTGGTCAATGATCATCAATCCACGGTGGATCTTCCATGACTGGATCCCACGCTTAGCAAACATCCAAAGCAGGGCGCAAGGATGGGACAAGGAAAGACAGCACCAAGATTCACAGACTGCTCATGCGATTGAGGGAATCGGACAGAGGGAGACCAAGAGACAAACCCACATGCAAAGGGTAGGCCATGACTATGAGCCCATACCTCTCGGGGCTTGCATAGCTGACACAATGATTACAGGAGGAGAATTCTGTTTAAAATCGCCCACGACTTCAGCTCAGGACCAGTCCGCATTTAAGCACGAGAAGAGTAGCAGAAGTCCTGTTCAAGGAACCAGAGTAAGGGAAGAGGTAATGGCTGCGAGCTCCAGCAGAACTCTCTCAGTAGAGGAACGCCTGAAGTAGTTAAATGACACGTTGGAGAAATTGAAGCAATTGCTCCAGTTTCAGCTCGACTTTATGGAGAACCTTGATACAAAAGCAGGGAGGAGAATGGAACAGTTGGAGCAGGACTTAACCTCAGTCAAAATCGGCTTCTCAGAGGAATTAGACAAGTTTCATCAAGAGTTGAAGAGCCCTCAGGAGAAATTTGAGGACAGAATTGGGGAGCTGGAGATTAAGATGTCCAAGTTAAACCTGGAATGGGAAGAAGACTCCGGAAAGTAGATAACTTCTGGATCTGTAATACCTCAGTTTGTAGGATCTTCTGGTTTTCAAGCATCCTGGCATTTTGTATAGAAGCCAGGGCTTTAAATAAATTTAGGTTCAGGCTGCTGAATGAGTTTGGGGAGTATGTTATTCTGGCAGTTTAGCAATGTATCTCAGTTTATGTAGATAGTAGATCTGTGTAGCCCTGCCATTTGTAACCGATTTGCGGCTTTGCCACCCTTAATATAAAACCTCTAAACGTTCTCATCAAAAAAAAAAAGTATATACATTATGTATCTCATGTAGTAAATTGGAATGTGATTCAGGTGGAACATGAAGGCAAGTTACAAGTGGAACTACTAAGCATTCTCGATAGCAAGAAAATTGTGTTGTGGAACCAAGACATTGCTTAGGTTCAATTGAAGTTGTGGGACTTTAGTCCCAATGAGGATACTTGGGAAATGGATGATGTCGTGAGAAAGGCATATCCATTCATGTTCCAGAGTTGATGTGCTCAAAATGGAACATCGAGGACGATGTTTAATTCAAGGGGGAGAAGATGCAATGTTCCTTACTTATAAACATTTAATTTCATTCTATCTTATGTTATGAAATTTTTTTAAAATACCTACATGGAATCATCACAAGAATTTATGATGAATATTTTTGTAAATATTTTTTTTATTAGAAAGAAACAAATTCATTAGGGAATCTAATTACAAAAGAGTAAATCATTATTCCATGGGTGAGTGAAAAGGATAAGTACCACGAGAGTAAATATTTTCCATGGGAAAAGTGGAACCCTACTTCCAAAGGTGTGGTATATAAGGGAACAAGCTAACACAAATTAGGCCAAGAAGATTCCCTAGGGTTAAGGATGAGGCTAACTTGAAAAATACCTAGGAAAGATATTACTTTTATACAAGTATGTTATGAGAAGGATATTTTTGACTACTTGTGAGGAAATTGAGTTTGAAGGTTGTGAGAAATAATCAAACTCTGAGATATATGGAAAACATGATACGATTTTGATAAATTTAGGTTGATATCCTTATAAACTACATTTATAAAATTATTTCAAATATTATAACTAGAAGGTTGAAAAATGTTTTATGTAATCAAATATTTCAAGAATAGTTTTATTTTTAGAGGGAAGGAAAATTTATGAGTAGAAAAGCATATTTAATGAATTCCTTCACTCAATCAAAATTCAGACACCAAATATTGACTTTGATGAAAGTGGACTTTTCCGAGGTTTATAATAGGGTATGTTGGAATTACATTCGAATTGTTTTATTCATTTGGGTTTATATCATCAATTGTTAGCATGGATTATGAGTTGCATATCATAAGTATCTTTTTTTGTATTAATAAATGGAGTGACATCTCATTTCTTCCAATCAGGAAGAGGCCTAAGATATGTGTTCCCTCTATCTCACTTGTTATTTATCTTAACAACTAAATGATTTAGGATAACTAAAGAAGCATAAGTGAATAATAGTCTAAAAGGGGCATCTATTGAAGCATCATGGAACATCACACATCTACCTTTTGTAGATTCCATCTTGATTTCTTTTTAATAAATATAAGGGTCATTGAGAAGTTGAAGGGCATCATGGATTTATTTTGTATGGCTACTTGAATGGTAATAAATATGGAAAAATCGATGATGAGTTAATGGGGTATTTTTGAGCAATAAAATAATCATTTTGCTAAATTATTCCCTTTTGATATGACGTAATCAAAGTAGACCCCAAAGAATAGAGGTTTCTATTTCAATTTGAAATAATATAATAAATGTGACAGGAAGTGGTGAATAGATAAAGTGGAAAATAAATTAAACACCTAATGGAATAGGTGGATCTCTAGAGGAGGTAAACTTGTAATAATAAAAGAAGTCTTGTAAAGGAATTTAGTTTAATGGATATCACTTTCTTGCATTGCAAATAGAGTATTTGAAACCATTGGGATACTTTATTACATATTCATTTCATTTGGATATCAAATGAATAAAGGATTAGTAATAAAATCTTGGAAAAAGCATGCCTAACCAAAATCTAATACAGGGTGGGAGCTTAAAAATAGCTTTCTATTCTCAAAGGCCTTAGCTACAAAAAAGTATGTGGATATTAATTCAAGGAACATGGTTTTGGGTTCAAATTTTAAGAGAAAGGAATATATCCCATGATACAATGGAGGAATTTGTGAGAATCCCACTTAAACAATCAAATAGTGTCTCAATAATCTAGAAAGTAGTTACTTATGTATTATGTTTGGTTGAATCTAGGGTGATATCAAAGATTGGGAAAGGAGATAAATTTCAAATAAATATTGAACCATGGGTAGGAAGAAATTATATGCATATATTACACTTTTAGATGATAGAGTAATTAATAAATAAAGGGTAACATAAACTTAGACATATTACAAATTGGGGAAGGACTACTATTTGGCACCAAGAGTGGCTATCTTGGGAAGAGGTATGATTGGGGATGGTATGTAGAGTTATGAAATAGGTACACATACATTTAAAATACTATAATATTAGACTCAAAGGTGAGGAGGAAAAACTAATTTGGTCACTGAATCCTACAAGATTTTATGTTCCCAACATAGACTACAAAACACTAGTAGAAGAAGGAAGAGGTGGAAAACAACCTAGAAATTAAGATGCCATAAAAAACAAAAATATTCATGTGGTTGATTCTATACAACAAGGCACCCAGATGGGAGGTGCTTCCACGAAAGGAATTTCATCAAGCTAGGATTGTGCTTTCAATCTCGTCATGAAAAAGAAAATATAATTCATATCATCTAGGAATGTTTATTTACCGAGGTATAGAAAGAGGTAGAAAGGATGATAGGGATAAGGAATATTTTTTAAGGTGAACGTATTGAAGATGATTTTAGAACCTAGTGTTTTAGTAAGGAGATATTCAAGATCAGAGAACTACCACTCAACATATCTTGGGGAGTATGGCTTGCCAAAAATGTAAACTTGTTTCAAGATAAAGAGATATTATCTCACAAATGTGCAGTGTAGGCTATAAATGTATACCCATAGTTGCATGAAAAAATATTCTTCCATTCTCATTTTCAAGAGGTAATAAATAAGGATGTCCCTTGGGAATTTATTGATGGTGATTTCTTTGCAAGGGAACCCTTCTAACAAAGGATTAGGAGGAATTCTATAATTATATTCAAATCATAGAATTTATTTCAAAGTTATAATTGGTCAGGAGTCCAATATTTTTTGTGAAATGATGGTAATAAAATTGGTTTTGGGGCTTGCAGAAGAGCTTGGTGTAACTCAACTACAAATTTTTGGTGACTCAATGGTAGTTATTTAATGGATGCAAAAACTTAATATCCTCTCAAGATTATCATATATATCTTTGTCTCATATTTATAGGAACAAAATCCGACTTATGAATGGGCTCTCAAAATATAGAATTGGGTTGGAATGAAAAACTTGGATCATCTCTATAATCTATAACATAAACTAATTTGAATATAATCATGAACCTTGGATATAACTTCTAATATATTTTATATATTTTAATGTAGAGTTATCATTATCAAAAACAATTTGTAGAGAAAGTACATATGTAAAATCCTAGATGTAATCTATAGTTTTTTTTTTTTTTGAAAAAGTCATGGAAATAGGAATGCAAAGAGAGGGTTCAATTGCACTACTAAATTGTAATGAATATATCATCATTTCTTTTTAATTTCCATCTTCAAAAGTATAATCATCTAGTTATGTTCCACACTTTTCTCACATAAATTTGATTAGATATTTTTCACATGTGATTATTACATCTCCAACTAACTTGTAATAGTGTTACCATGACATGATACATGTTCAATGGTGCTTCCACCAGTTGTTAGGATTGACTGAATATTGATGTTTTGCAGGTATATAAATGTTATTTTTCTTTCTAACACAACAACTATAAATTACTTTATTATGTCTGGTGATATGTTCACCATGCATTCGTAGTACAATATATGGATACATTTACCATGTGTATGTTTATATAATGTTATGGTCCTTCTAATCCAATCCCACATTATAATTAAAAAATTGTGGTCTTGAAGGGATGGATTATAACCCCATAGACTGGAGAAATTACATATTATTTATACATTTTATGTTATCATTATTTGACTCTGTATTGACTTATGATTCACACTATAGTCCAGTATTGGTTCTATACACCATCTCACACATACCATTATATTATTGTTAGTGGTCATCATAACCTTTTATTCTTTATGTTAGAATGGGTTTTATGCTCAAATATACTCAATGATTTAACTAAATCATGGATGTTATTGGATAGAATTCACATACTCCCATTGGAAGCCATATTACCATATAATATACCCATACAATATAGAATTAAAACCTCCTTTCTGATGTACTATGGTGCCACGCATGCCTCTCAACCTTAGAGTCTTCGGGGGATAATTTTGTGAATAGTTTAATTCACACTTTTTCTTTCTATATAAGATTTAGATGCTAGGGTTTTCTCTTGAAGAGATTATAATTATCAATGGGTTTAAGACTGATCTTCATATCTCCTAAGGATCCTATGATTCCCTTCATCTCACAAAAAAATTTAGGAAGTAAGTCTTCATACTCTTTCAAGAGGCCAACAACATGGGAGATGGTCTCCTTGTCCCAATAATCCCAAATAATGGCTATATTTGGTGCTTCTTTTGTCCCAATATTTTGTTTCTTAGTATTGATAGGGCTATTATAATATGGTGCAGCCATCTCAACCAAGATTTCCGCCATCATAGAAATGATGGCCCTTATTTCAGTTGATGGGTTGCATGCAACATTGGGACATACCAGATACTATAGATGGTTCATCACAAATTATGCTCATATCCAAGACCCATTATAAATGTTTTTGTGTAAAGATATTAAATATGAATGGACATCAGAATGAGAACAAGCTTTCAACACCCTAAAGGAAAAACTAGTTACTCCACCAATTTTGACTTTTTCGGATTAGTCCAAGATATTCCATGTTGATGTTGATGCTTTGTCCATTACACTGGGTGCCATCCTAGCTTAGCCAGGGGAAGGGAATATTGATTATCCATTCTATTTTGCTAGCTGAAAACTATATGATGTTGAGTGGAATTATACTACAATCCAGCACGAAGCTCCGGTTATGCTATATGCACTCCAAAAATTCCACTACTACTTGTTGGGGTCCATCTTCAAATTCCTCAATGATAATTTTTCCCTCAAGTATTTAATTACCAAACTAGTTTTGGGTGGTCATATCTACCAGTGGTTGCTCTTGTTTTATGAATTTTACTTCGAGTTTTTGGTAAAACGAGTAAAACACAATGTGGGGCCGGATCATCTATCACACATTGAGACTGGGGAGGCTGCTAAGAGACTCAACAATGAGCTTCTCGATGCACTACTCTTCCAAGTTAAATCCATCCAAGATCAACTGGCTAAAATAGTAAAATTCCTTATTTTTGGATAAGATCCCGAGGAATATACTCCTACCGTGACATCCCCTAAAATATAATATTTTTTATGTGTTGGAAATTTATTTTCATTTTTGGCAAATTCGAATCTAGAAAAATTTTGCCATTTATGGAAATTATGAATTTTGAATTTAATAATTGTATTTAATTATTGTGACCATTGGGCGAGATTTGTTCGGACTCAACTAACTATTTGACTATGACACTTGTATCACAACCGAATATTTATATTAATTGCAGGAGGACAAATGGAACAACCTTGTCAAAATCAGCTGACCATGACTCCATGAGTGGGGAAACATGTTGGAACTGCCTCTAGGTTGATTATGAGATGTGGAAAATTAGAGATTTGGACACTAGCAGCCCCTGAAAATTAGGGATTAAGAGAGCTGTGAAAATCCCCAAACAATGGAAAAAGACCCGGGCAAATATTGATAAATAACAAATGCGAGGAGGCGGGACGTTGCCAAGTATGCTGGGGAAAAGATTCTTGAGCTCTCTTAATGTTATGAACACTACGGATTTGAGTGTGAGGCAAGAGGAGCCGGCTAAAATAGAATTGCCTTGTTGTTATGAGCATTGTTGAGTAAGTGTGAGGCAAGAGGATAACTGTTGGAATTGAAGAACATTGCTGAGGAGGAGTTTCCAAGTTTTCCCTCATGGATTCATGGTCAAGCTAGGGGGTGAATGGGGCAAGTGAATTTGGCTACCCTGTTCTACGGTTGGGAGGAACATTGTTGTTCCCTTTGTCTTCCCATAGATTGGATTCAGATATGTTGATCTACCCTCTCTATTTTGAATGGCTATGTTTTGATTGATGGCTGGTATCTGTTGTGTGATTATACCTAATTGCAGTAATGTAAACTAATTTAATGATAATATCTTTTCATGTGAGGAATATGTGTGAAGGAAATCTGCATCTATATATAGTTATAATACGTCTGCTGGAATGTTCACATCTGACTGTTGAAGTATATATATATATATATATATATATATATATTTGTTACGGAAGATGAAATTACCTTCGTGAATGTAATCTATGTGTCTTTCATCATGAAATTCGTAATAGACATCCAAACTCTGATGGAATAAAATTCACATTCATGTATATACTAGATGCACAGATATAGTATTGTTGGTGTCTAACACACTGATTAAAAGAGACTCTAAATGATTATAAGAGAAATTACTTTATATAGAAAAACTGTTGTCCTATTGTACCCTTTTATAGATTATATATACGTATAAACTCTCATGTTTAGATTTTTCAAAATTCTATTAGGTAATAGATATTGAATCCTTCTACACCTACTGTTTCATAGGATAAAAGTATTAATACTAGTACAGGGAAAAAATCTTAGAATTATGAAAATAATGTGAATTTTGTCTTTTGGGACTTGTTAGTTACATTTATGCAAAGTTCCCTTGCCTTTCCAAACCTCGAAACCGCGAATCCTGAAATCCCAAAGCATTGGTCCCACATCCTTTCACCTTTCGGCATTCAAGAGTTGTTATTTGTTGTTGTTTGGCTTTTGAAACCACAAAACCTCGAATACCGAAATCCTAAAGCGTTGGTCCCACATCCTTTCACCTTTCGGCATTCAGGAGTTGTTACGTGTTGTTGTTTGGCTTTTGAAACCCCAAAACCCCAAATCCCGAAATATCGAAGTGTTGGTCCCACATCCTTTAACCTTTTAGCATTCGGGAGTTGTTATGTGTTGTTGTTTGGCTTTTGAAACCCCGAAACCTCGAATCCTGAAATCCCAAAGCGTTGGTCCCACATCCTTTCACCTTTCAGTGTTTTGGAAGTGGTTATGTGTTAATGTTTGGACATCGAAACTCACGAAGTTCTGAACCCAGAAATCCAAAAATAAGGGTCTCACCTTTCCTTTTTCACTTTTCAAAATTTTGTATATGTTGTGGTTGGGTACTTGAAGTCACAAAGTCCCAGACCCGAAAACCATGAAATGCAGGTCCCACTTTCCTTTTGTGATTTGGAAATCGTGGTGTTTTGATGTTTTGACTTTTGAAGTCGTGGGATTTCGAACCCCGAAACCCCGAAGTGTTGATCCCACTTTACCTTTTCGCAACATCGGGAAATGTTTTGTGCTGATGTTTGGTTGTTGTACTCGCGAAATCCAAAACTTCGAAATCCCGAAATGTAGGTCAAATTTCACGATTTCGGGAGTTGTTGTGTATGAATGTTTGGCTTCTATACTCGCGAAATCCCAAACTCCGAAATCCTGAAATGCTGGTCACTTTTCACAATTTCGGGAGTTGTTGTGTGTAGATGTTTGGCTTCTGTACTCACGAAATCCTGAACTCTGAAATCTCGAAATGCTGGTCACCTTTCGCAATTTCGGGAGTTGTTTTGTCTTGATGTTGGGTTGTTGTACTCACGAAAACCCTGAAACCCTGAAGTGTTGGGCCCACAGTCTCTCTGTATTTCAGATCTTCACAAAATAGCATGGTCCATTGTTTTGTTCAGCATTAGTAATCGTTGAAACCTGATTAACCTCTGTTTTGTTTTCACAACAACTGTAGTAACATGGTAGGAATGTTTGTTATAGGAACAACTCTAATAGTGTAGTGAGCGGACTAGTAAAGAATGTTGGAGAGTCCTCATTCCAGATAGAGGTATGGAAGTAACAGATCGTATTACAAGTCATTTGTATTGCAAACATATGGTAATATTTTTATGTAGGGAATTGGCCATAAAATTCCAAAGTTACTTGTATTGTTCAGACTATGGTAGTGTTATAGGTACAAACAGATAGAAAAGTAATTATAAATTACGGGATCTTAGATAAACATTGAAGTGAAGAGTAAACACTTTTGTATCGTCAATTAGGAAACTTTAAGTTGAATGGTAAGTACAACCGACAATAGTAAGGATTCTAACAAACAGAAAGCTTGCTTGCTTGAAATCTCAAAACTTTTCATGGATAAATGTACAAACAATTTTTTTTTTTGTGACAGTTTTTGAGGTACATTACATATGGTATTAGAGCAAAAGTTACAACACTGGGCCTGAATAGGGCCACATTAATTGATTAGTATATATTCTGGTTTATGAAAAAACTAATAAATCTGGTGGATTACAAACATAAAGCTTTTATGTTTTGTGTTGAATAATGGCAGCTCAAGAAGGTGCAGAAATCATGATGGAAGAGAATCTGCAGCAAGGACCTCCTGGAGATCTAGGACAGAACAGTGATGGAAGATCACCCACGGAGGTGTTGGAAACAATGAGGAACCTTATTGTTGAACTACAGGTTTTTAAGGCCGACAATGAAAAATTGAAGAAGGCACAGTAGGAACAACAAGAGATAAATGAAGTCCCGGTGCATAGTATAGTAACCAAGAAAATCCCAAAAGATGATAACCATGAGGAAGAGGTCAGCAAAAGGGCCTCCAAGAACTCTCGTGCAAAAACAAAAAAAGGAGACAGTTCGTCTGAAGGGACACCTTCAGCTGAAGAAAAAACCATACCAGACAAAAAAAGAAAACAGACAGGCCACCTTGAAGGAGAATTTAAAAAGATTAAACCATCTACTTTTGATGGAGAATCCAGGACAAAAGAAGAAGCTGAGGCATGGTTGTTAGAAATCAAAAAATACTTCCAAATCTATGACTATTCCAGTAACATGAAGGTCAGAATGGACATCTACAATTTGAAGGGGAAGGCCAACATTTGGTGGCAAGACCTGAAATTGGCCAAGGGCCTAAAGGAGAAACAATTAGAATGGTATGACTTCAAGAAGTATTTCAAGAAACAATACCTTTCTGAAAGCTATTCTGAAAGGAATATGAAAGAATTTTATGAGTTACGACTCGGAAAAATGACAATGGAGGACCTTATAAATACATTTTTGGAACTACTAAGGTTCGTACCATACATCCGGGAGGATAAGGTAAAAATCCAATGATTATTAAGTTGTTTACCACAATCCTACAGGGACATAATTGAGTTTGACAACCCCAAATCCTTGAGTGAGGTATTCAGGAAAGCACGAATGTGCTATGACCAGTATAAACAACAGATAGAGTTTCCCAAGACCTGGAAGGATAAGAAGAAAGATGGAATAAACCAACGAAAGAAGGGATACCAGCCAACTCCTTATTGAAATGCAGCAAAAAGTTTCCCAAGGAAGGATTTTCACTCCAATCATCCGAACAGTCAAGGTAGTGGTCAATCGGTAAACCTGGGAATGAAGAAGTTTGGGGACAACTCTCGTGAGCCATTAAAGTCTTGGGAGTGTGGAGAGCCTCATCTAAGGAGGAACTATCCACGTTTAATTGCAGCAAACAGAATTGTTGTTCACAATTTGCTGGAGGCTCGACAGTGGGTGACATGGGCAGAAGTCTGCATCGGATAAATGTAGCCATAGATGGTCGACAAACTAACCACCAGTCCTCGGTGGTAGAAGTTGAAGGTAAAATCCATGACACTCAAATTTCTATTTTAATTGAACCTAGAGCTACATTAAGTTATATTACTCCCGATGTAGTAGACTCGAATAAACTTAAGAAACAAAAGCACGAAAAATCTTGGCTTGTACAACTAGCAACAAGTGCTAAAAGAAAGGTAGTTAATTTTATTTATGACATTGAGTTCAGCTTAGATGGTCAAAAGATAAGGACCAATCTGAACATCCTACCACTAGGGTTTTATGATATGATTATTGGGATGGATTGGTTGGAACAACAAAAAGCAGTACTAGATTGTTATACAAAGATACTTAGCTATAAAGATAATTTTGGCAATGTTAGAACAACCCAGGGCATACCAAAACCTGTATCAGTCAAACAAGTTTCAACGATGCAACTCAAGAAATGTATTAGAAGTCGGTGTCAAGTTTACGCCATCCAAGTGACAAATCTATTAGAAAAAGAAGATAAGCCCAAGTTAGAAGACTTTGTTGTCCTACGTGAATTCAGAGACATGTTTGTTGAGGAGATACCAGAATTACCTCCTAGGAGAGATAGATTTCTCCATAGACTTACTACCCGGATCAACCCCTATCTCAAAAGCACCCTACCAAATGAGTCTACCAGAACTGACGGAATTAAAAATACAATTACAGGAATTGTTGGACAAAGAGTACATCAGACCAAGTGTCTCTCCATGGGGAGCACCAGTCCTCTTTGTGAAAAAGAAAGACGGTACTCTAAGACTATGTATCGATTATAGACAACTGAACAAAGTAACCATTAAGAAAAAATACCCCTTACCCAGGATAAATGATCTATTCGATCAAGTTGATGGGGCCAAGATCTTCTCAAAAATGGATTCACGATCCAGTTATCATCAAGTTAGGATAAAGGACCAGGACATAAACAAAACATCTTTTCATACAAGATATGGACATTACGAGTTTGTAGTCATACCTTTTGGACTCACTAATGCACCAGCCACATTTATGTGCTTGATGAACAACATTTTCAGCCAGTACTTAGACAAGTTCGTAGTAGTATTTATTGACGATATTTTGATCTATTCTAAAATGGAGGAGGAACACGATGAAAACTTATGAATAGTTCTACAAACACTAAGGAAACACAAACTATACGCAAAATTCGACAAATGTGAGTTTTATCAAAAAGAAATACAATATTTAGGACATGTCATTTCCTCGGAAGGTATTGTCGTACACCCGGAAAAGATAAAAGCCATTATGGAATGGCCAGTGCCAAAGGATGTGACAGATATCTGGTCATTCATGGGAATCACCAGATATTATCACAAATTTATAGAAGGGTTCTCCAATATAGCCTACCCTATCACGTCATTACAAAAGAAAAGGACCAAGTTTAACTGGTTGCAAAAGTGTCAAGACAATTTTAACAAGCGTAGACCCAGATAAAGACTTCACAGTATGCATTGATGCAAGTAAAGAGGTACTAGGTGGTGTTCTAACTCAGGAAGGGCACATGATTTGTTATGAGTCCCAGAAATTAAAGGAACACGAGCGAAATTATGTCACTCATGACTTAGAATTGGCAGCAGTAATACATGCCTTAAAAATGTGGCGACACTATATAATGGGCAGAAAATTCTTACTATTGACGGATAATAGCAGGGTGAAATATATGTTTAACCAACCAGACCTTCATGCAAGACAAGAAAAGTGGCTAGCCTTCCTGAGCAAATTTGACTTCGAGGTCAGACATATCAAGGGTAAGGAAAATAAAGTAGCAGATTCTTTAAGCTGCAGAATCCATGGGTTATTTGAGATAAACATTAGCAGGGCAGAAAGTGATCTGGAACAAAGAATAAGGATGATAGGTATCAACGATGGAAATTACACTAAGATAATGGAAGAATTTCAAAATAGTATCGCAAACTCAGATAAACCAGATATAAGTATCGACAAGAAGGGACTATTAAGATTTAAAAAGAGACTTTACATACCAGATTCATCAGAGCTAAAATTAACTATTTTAGTCAAAGTGCATAAGAAACTGTATTCTCGCCATCCAGGTTACCAGAAAACAATAACAACACTCAAAAAACTATTTTACTTCCCTAATATGAAGGGAAAAATAGCAGAGTACTTGGCTAGGTGCCAATATTGTCAGCAGGTTAAGGCCGAACACCAACATCCAGCCAGCCTATTACAACCATTAACAGTACCAGAATGGAAATGGGAGACCATATCGTTGGAATTTATAATAGGTTTGACTAAAACTTAGAAATAGAATGATTCAGTCATGGCGGTAATCGATAAACTCAGTAAGTCTGCACACTTTATTCCGGTAAAGTTTACTTTTAAAGCTTTTAATATTGCTGAAATATTCATGAAAGAAATTTTTAGACTGCATGGTATTCCTAAAATGGTGATTTCAGATAGAGACATAAAATTTACATCTGCTTTTTGGAAGGAATTGTTTGCAGGGCTAAATACTAATTTGAATTTCAATACGAGTTATCATCCACAAACGGATGGACAGACTGAAAGGAAAATCCAAATCATAGAGGATATGCTCTGCATGTATGTAAGAACAAAACCGAACAAATGGGAAGAATACCTACACTTGGTAGAATTTGCATATAACAATGGGTAACAAACTTCGGCTAAGTTGAGCACTTTCGAAATACTGTATGACAGAAAGTGTACAACTCCAATTAGCTAGGATAACCCGGCTGACAGACTCATGGTTGGACCAGAGATGCTCCAAGAAATAGAGAACATGGTAAGGAAGGTACAACATAACTTCAAAGAAGCGCAGGACAGACAGAAGAGCTATGCGGATCAGAAAAGAAGACACGTGAAATTTCAAGTGGGAGATCATGTTTACCTCAAGGTCAAATCCCGACAAATCTCACTGAAGTTAGGGAACTATGCCAAGCTGGCACCCAGGTTTTGTGGGCCCTTCGAGATACTAGCTCAAATTGGACCCGTATCATATCAACTTGCACTTCCAGCTAATCTAATAATTCATAATGTATTTCAAGTATCTTTTTTGATAACGTATATTCATGACCCTACTCATATTATTGATAGGAAATTGGTGCAGGTGGAGCCCAAAGGCAAGTTCTAGGTGGAACCCCTCCAGATTCTGGACTGGAAAGAAATAGCACTTCGGAACAGAGTCGTCGCTCAGGTAAAGGTGCAATGGAAGCACTTTAGTCCTGAGGAGCCTACTTGGGAGATTTGTGAAAATCTCATCTAATCCTATTCCAGGAAAGGAATGAACACTGTAGATAGTGTTTTACTGAAGGGGGAAAGGATGTGACATCCCCCAAAAATAAAATATTTTTTATGTGCTAGAAATTTATTTCCATTTTTGGCAAATTCGAATCTGGAAAATTTTAGCCATTTAGGGCAATTTCGAATTTTGAATTTAATAATTGTATTTAATTATTGTGACTGGTGGGAAGAGATCTATTTAGACTCAACTAACTATTTGAATATGGCACTTGTATCACAACTTAATATTTATATTAATTGCAGGAGGACAAATGGAACAACCTTGTTAAAATCAGCTGACCATGACTCCATGAGTGGGGAAACATGTTGGAACTACCTCTAGGTTGATTATGAGAAGTGGAAAATCCAAGATTTGGCCACTGGCAGCCCCTGAAAATCATGGATTAAGAGAGCAGCGAAAATCCCCAAAGGAGGGAAAAAGACCCAGGAAAAAATTGATAAATAACATATGCGAAGGAGGCAGGATGCTGCCAAGTATGCTGGGGAAATGATTCCTAAGCTCTCTTTCTATTTTGAACACTGAAGATTTGAGTGTGAGGCAACAAGAGCCTGCTGAAACATAATTTCCTTGTTGTTATGAGCATTGTTGAGAAAGTGTGAGGAAAGAGGATAACTATTGGAATTGAAGGACATTGCTGAGGAGGAGTTTCCAAGTTCTCCCTCATGGATTCATGGTTAGGCTAGGGGGTAAAACGGGCAAGTGACTTTGGCTTCCCTGTTCTATGTTTGGGAGGAACGTTGTTGTTCCCTTTGTCTTCCCGCAGATTAGATTCAGATACATTGATCTACCCTCTCTATTTTGAATGGCTATATTTTGATTGATGGCTGGTATCTGTTGTGTGATTATACCTAATTGCAGTAATGTAAACTAATTGAATGATAATATCTTTTCATGTGAGGAATATGTGTGAAGGAAATCTGTATCTATATATAGTTATTATACATCTGCTAGAATGTTCACATATGACTGTTGAAGTATATATATATATATATATATATATATATATATATATATATATATGTTGCGGAAGATGAAATTGCCTTTGTGAATGTAATATGTCTGTCTGTCATCATGAAATTCATAATAGACATCCAAACTCTGATGGAATAAAATTCACATTCATGTATATACTAGATGCACATGTATAGTACTGTTGGTGTCTAATACACTGATTAAAAGAGACTCTAAATGATTATAATAGAAATTACTTTATACAGAAAAATTGTTGTCCGATTGTACCCTTTTATAGATTATATATGTGTATAAAATCTTAAGTTTATATTTTTCAGAATTATGTTAGCTAACAGATATTGAATCCTTCTACACTTATTGTTTCACAGGACGAAGGTAATAATACCAGTACAAGGAAAAAATCTTCGAATTATGAAAATAATGTGAATTTCGACTTTCGGGACTTGCTGGTTACATTTATGTCAAGTTCCCTTTCCTTTCCAAACCCCGAAACCCTGAATCCTGAAATCTCGAAGCATTGGTCCCACATCCTTTCACCTTTTTGCATTCGGGAGTTGTTATGTATTGTTGTTTGGATTTTGAAACCCCAAAACCCTAAATACCGAGATCCTGAAGCATTGGTCTCACATCCTTTCACCTTTCGGCATTCGAGAGTTGTTATGTGTTGTTGTTTGGCTTTTGAAACCTTGAAACCCTGAATCCCAAAATCATGAAGCATTGGTCCCACATCCTTTCACATTTCAACATTCAGAGTTTTTATGTGTTGTTGTTTGGCTTTTGAAACCCCAAATCACGAAGCATTGGTCCCACATCCTTTCACCTTTCGGCATTTCGGAAGTGGTTATGTATTGATGTTTGGACATCAAAACTCATGAAGTTTCGAACACTGAAATCCTGAAATATGGGTCTCACCTTTCCTTTTTCACTTTTCGGAAGTTTGTATATGTTGTTGTTGGGTACTTGAAGTCCCGAAGTTCCGGACCCCGAAACCCTGAAATGCGGGTCCCACTTTCCTTTCACGATTCGAAAATTGTGGTGTTTTAATGTTTTGACTTTTGAAGTCGTGGGATTTTGAACCCCGAAACTTCGAAGTGTTGATCCCACTTTACCTTTTCACAACTTCGGGAAATGTTTTGTGTTGATGTTTGGCTCTTGTACTCGCGAAATCCTGAACTCCGTAATCCCAAAATGCTAGTCACTTTTTTGCGATTTTGGGAGTTGTTGTGTGTGGATGTTTGGATTTTGTACTCGCGAAATCCCAAACTCCGAAATCCTGAAACGCTGGTCACTTTTCACAATTTTGGGATTTGTTGTGTGTAGATGTTTGGCTTCTGTACTTGCAAAATTTTGAACTCCGAAATCCTAAAATGTTGGTCACCTTTCACAATTTCGGGAGTTGTTGTGTGTTGATGTTGGGCTATTGTACACATGAAAACCCTGAAACCCCGAAGTGATGGGCCCACAGTCTCTCTGTATTTTGGATCTTAGGAAAATAGCATGGTCTGTTGTTTTGTTCGGCATTAGTAATCACTAAAACCCGATTAACCTCTATTTTGTTTTCACAACAACTACAGTAACATGGTAGGAATGTTTGTTATAGGAACAACTCTAATAGTGTAGTGAGCGGACCAGTAAAGAACATTGGAGAGTCTTCTTTCTAGATAGAGGTATGGAATTAACAGACCATATTACAAGTCGTTTGTATTGCAAACATATGGTAATATTTTTATGTAGGGAATTGGCCATAAAATCCCAAAGTTACTTGTATTGTTAAGACTGTGGTAGTGTTATAGGTACAAACAGATAGAAAAGTAATTACAAATTATGGGAACTTAAATAAACATTGAAGTGAAGAGTAAACACTTTTATATCGTCGATTAGGAAACTTTAAGTTGAATGGTGAGGACAGCGGACGACAATAAGGATTCTAACAAACAGAAAGTTTGCTTGCTTGAAATCTCAGAACTTTTCATGGATAAATGTACAAACAATTTATTTTTTTTGTGACAGTTTTTGAGGTACATTACACCTACACAACGTCACCAACTAGTAACCCATAGTGTTTATTATCAATTTCTTGTGGAGCATTTGTATCAGTTGGATGTGAATGGATTCCTATGTCATTGTTATTTGGTACATGAACAAGATTCTATCCTATATGAGGCACACAAAGGAATTGTTGGGGGCCATAACATTGACAAGGCCACTATGACCAAGGTTCTAAACATCAAACTCTAGTGGCCCTCTCTCTTCACCAATTCTAAGGACTACAACAATGCTTGTGATGTATGTCAATGGGTGGGAAATCCCTATCCAAGAGATTATCTCCCCCTCTTCCTAGTGACTGCACTTGAACCCTTCAACAAATAGGTGATCAAGTTTTTTGGACATATAAATTTGCCTGCACGATGCAATGATGAACACTACATTATCACTTCCATGAAATATCTTAAAATATCGGTTGAAATCACACTAGTCAAGTATTATACAGATACTGTGGCACACTTCATTTTTTACAATATTATGATGATATTCAGATTCCACAGATATTGATGAGTGACCAAGACTCACACTATATTAGTGAAACCATCCAACAACTCACTCAAGAGTTCAATATCCAACATCATAAGAGAATTATGTATCATCCTCAAGCTAGTGGTACAGTTGAAGTTTTCAATAAAATATTAGAATAATCCTTAACCAAATTTTGTAATGTGCAACATGATGACTAGGATGAACGTATGCCAATATTTTTTTTTTCCTTAGTGAACCATGTGAAAAAAGATGACTAAGAACACACCTTTCATATTAGTCTATGGGAAGGAAGTGGTCATGCCATTAGAATTTGTTGTTCTGAGTGTCCAAGTCACACTCACGACACATATGACCGATGATCGATCCCTCCAAAACAGGTTGGATGAGCTTATGGAACTCGAGGAAGACCATATAATGGAAGGATTCATTCAAGTGGTGGAAAAAGACATATAGACAACTTGGAACAAACATAACATTCACTAGAAAAAACTGCATGCAAGATATTTAGTTTTATTATATGACAACAAATATTCCCACCATCCTGGTAAGTTACGTATGCACTATCTAGGACCATTTCTTCTAGTATACATCACTGAATCAGGTGCCACCAAGATGAAAACTCTAAAAGGATCGACACTCAAAGGTATCATTAATGGTAGTAGGTTGAAAGTGTACTACTACCCTCAAGGGTCAACCATCATTTAATATATTTTTCAGCCTTTACAGAGCAATGTGGTAATATTAGTATAGATAATATAGTGTTTTACATAGTTCCTATTTGGAATAAGTTTAAGTTTAATTTTGATAGTACAATCATTTCATCTTCACAAGGGAGATCCTTCCAATCACAACCGAAGGAAGATCATCAAAATTGAAAATTGTGTCGATGAAGTTGCCCAACTATTGGGGCATGCTCGTTCAACATAGGTCACATGAGTACCAACCAAATTTCTTACCCCTTTTGTTCCTTCAATATCCATTAGTCCCATATGGGACATTGTCTTATGCCCCAAGTAACTAGTTAGATATAGCATCAAATTCTTCGATAACCCTCTACAGTACGGTCGATCTAAAGTTTTTATCAACCTATCGACTAAAAACTTCTAATTATGTATTCTTTCCCTTCCCACCATTCCTACCCCCAAATCCATCTCTCCCTCCCATGCTTATATACTCCAAGCCTCCAAGCCCCAACCCTCACCTTTCTCTACCAACTTATCATTATGACTCCCCATTTTCCCTCTCATGGCATGCCTTAGTCGCTTCTTCACCGATTTTTTATCTTCAACTCAGCGAAGAAGAACCAAAGGTTCCTTTTCCCTCTACCAACTATTGCTTTGTATATCATACCCTTATTTTCCCAACCCGATTCCTCACCAGTATAATATTTGCAATGAAACAGTTTCTAGAGACTCATTTTCTTGCCCTCACAACTACCCCACTCACCACTACACCCATGGTTGATTTCTTATGCACCATTCTTCATCTCCTTCGTTATTCATATCAAACCTTTCTTAGGGAGTCTCCCAAATCCCTCCTTTCCACTATCTACATCAGTTCCTCCCCAGAATCAAGCAAGTTGGATCAAGTTCATCTCGCTCTTCTCATTCATTATATCCCTATGATCGCATATTGTCACCACTTCTAGAACCCCTACAATTAGATCGACCAATATTTCCTCCTCAGCATATTCACCCGAAAACAACATGACAAGAAAGGAGTGATTCTCTCTATTGATGGAATATGCTTCTTGTTAGAATGTGCTCGTTTTACCATAGACAATATCACTATTGTCACCCAACCTTAGGCCAAAGCCACCCTTCGTGCACCTTAACCTTGACAGACAATCATTTCAGAAGAAAAACCTAGGCCAGATGGCCAAACAAAAGGTAGTGCACCCTTCTCCAAGGATAACGTATCAAACAAGAGTTGATCAGATAGTCCAAACCATAAACAAGAGATAGTCCAAGCCAAAACCGAAATCTGCTAGTTGCAGCAGCTGCAACGACAACTCTCCTCCAAACTTGCGCACAAACTGGCCAATTGCAATGCACACAAGTGTTGCTTCTGCAGTTCTGAGAATGCCTGCCAGAATGCAGACTGACCTCCTATATTTATACTAAATCTGGAAAACTGCCTGGCCGACTTCTTATTCTCGATACTAATTCTTTAGTATATATTATTTCCTTTTTCTGACTTCTTCTCTTGGAGACTAATAACGTAATACGAGTCATTCCCTTGAGCCAACTTGTCTTCTAGGGTTATTAAACAATCTATTAGAGTTTCTTCTTGCTTCCCGAAATATTCTATTCTCGTCAAGTTTACACGTGGAGGTAAATGTCCACTCACTCAATCTTATCTATAAACTAACCTATAGTCATAGTTCATCTTATCATGTCACCTTCTCAACAGGTCATGAGAACAATCATAAAACAAGCGACAAATATGAGTTACATATTCCAGCATTCCCTATTAATGAATACTTGTTGTTTGTATCTTTAGTCCTTTTGTTTTCTCTTGTTATATATGCTTGTTGATTGTTGTTACTAGTCCATTATTCATTTTTTGGTTTTGATCACTCCAGGATTTATCCACAAACATTTATCCATAAATTAGATTATTGATTTCCATATAAAAAAAATCATATTACATGGGTATCAAGGGTTGTACTCGCCACTTCTATAAAAATACTTTTCACTTAGGTGGTTCATCAATATATTAACCTCGCTCATAACATGGTCCCTCATGCATATTCTTTCATATCAAATTCCCCCATGAAACAAGATAAATCTGTGTGAATCTTCACTACAATAGGTATGCCGAAACAACAAGAACACGGATTACAACAAATATGGGGAAACTAACTTACCTATAATGAGGCAATACAACTTGGAAAAAAAAAATCTCTGAGGTTTCGAGCACCACCAATCATACACCTCACTACAACATTTAGTATGGGAAACTTACAAACAATAGCCTTACTTATGCCACACACGATGACCTTGATGCATTTGCAAGATTCTCTTATATGGATCATGCACAAAATGGTGCCTTTGTCGTGTCTTTATCTTCCATCTTAAACATCTTTGTTCATCCTTCATCTAGCATCTTCATACTTCACCTCTCATTTGCTAGCAAATTATAAAAAAACAATATCAAATGAAACATAATCTCAATATGTATGTACAGACACATAACACTTGCATACATTACTTAGGTACACATAACACTTTCATACATTACTTAGGCACACATAACAATGAATCCATTTCATAAATATTAAAATAAATATGAATTACCATGACCCCATTTTTTTTTATGACCTCTTATGACCCTAGAATGAAATCTCAAATAATCATTCATCCCACAACTTTCTTGCATCATGCACTTTCACACATCAAGCAATATGCAGAAAACAAATATTGCAAAGGAAAAATGGTTCTAGTGCAATGTAGTCCACACACTGCTCCATGCACAGGCTCTTCCACAATGAATTCACAAATATGTTGCAAAACAAAATACTTATCAAGTGTAGAACACTCCTCTAGCAGCAAACAGTGCCTTCGCACATACTTTTCCAGGCTCAAACACAAACTTTTTCCTCCTGATAACAATGATTCTTCCGTCGATTTCTTTAACAACAATGCTTTCCACTAACAGGTCAGCTTCTCACTTCAATGCCACATGTTGGCTCCAATGATGGTCAAACAATCTACTACATACACATAGCAGCATACAAAATATAGATTTGTGATCTATGTCACCTTGTTCTCATACAAACTTGGCTCCAATATCCTCTGTGGACTAACCTATGGCTCGAGTCTCAATGTATTGGGCCTATTATCGCACGGTTTGTAGGAAAGGTTTAAGGCAGCTTGAGTAAAGGCTTAAAACCGGTGTAACAGGAGCTTCCCCACCCACTGTCACCTCGATGGGGAGCTCTTTCTATTTAGGATGGCTAGTCCAAGGGAGACATCCCTATGTAATCTGGGTTTTAGAAGGGCTAAGGGATAATGGATCAAGATAAGAGGTTCCCTTTCACAGATTACTGCCAATGATGAGATAGTCAAAGAGATCTTCCACTGGATGGCACCTATTTGTGAGACAAGACAAGTAAAACTAGAATATGTGCTGCAGTGGGTTAGTACTTCAAAACATTAATGACTATCTTCAAATATATATATGAGCTTTAATTAAATGTAATTATTGACGAAGTCAATGATTACCAATAAAGACAAAGGGTTATAACACTTCTTCAATAAATACAAAAGGTACTTGCATTCAATGCGTTAAATTCAGCCTTACTATATCAGAATGCAATGACTGTTATGAATCTGCTCATACATTAAATATTGTTGCTGAGTCACAATGCAGAATTAGGTGACGTCAGCCCTAGTTTATGTCAAATTTGGACAGAAAAAAGTGAACGTTTTGTACAATAAGATGAGGAAAGCAAGTTTACACTTTAATGCCAACCAAACCACGAAGTTTTACACCTAAACAATGGTTAAAATAGGCTTGACAGTCATAAATATTTCTGCTGTTATAAAGGTGACGTTAGCCCTAAATCAAGATAATTTGAGAGACAAAGAGTGCAACGTTTTGTCAATTAAGCTTACGAAGTAATACACAACTCAAAGCCTATCAATAGATGAAGACAATGTCACAACGTTTTCATGCCAAACAAGAGATCAAACAAGTGTGACGTCAGCCCTATATTGTTGTTGCATTCAGTGTTAGGGTCAGCTAGCCAAGAAGTGGACATTTTGACAAATCTAACCAATGAAAATACTTGAAACCTATATGGCTATGAAGAGATAACTCAACCACAACTTTTTATCCAAGCAAAGATTTAAATAGGGAAAAAATTTATCAGCAAACTAGGGTTAGTGTGGATGCTAGGTTAGTTAGGGTTTCAACAATAAAGAGGTTTGAAAGAGATTTTAACCACAAACAAGCTCAATATTATCTTCTAGACTAGTGCCTTGGGTTAATGGAGTCAATTTGAAGTGAAACTAATGGCTTGGAGACATTCAAACCTAAGGACAAGAGGAATTAGTCTAATGGTGCTGCTATGGCAGGGCCACTAGAACCAAACCCTAAGAAGAAAAGATTTAAATAGGTGTAGCTAGAGCTAGGCCTAAGACTTCCTCTTCTTTCCTTATGACTTCTTTGGCAAAATGGCTAGCTTATAAGCACAAACCTATGGCTAAAAAGTGTTGCTTAGATACAAGGATTTTCATAACCCTAGAAGCAAACCCTAGGTGTAAACTAAATTAGGCCTAGGACGCCTTCTTTCTTCAATTTGTGCTCAAAACTAACCCAAGAAAAGAGATGGCTACTGTAGCTATGGCTAGGCTAAAACCTTCTCTCATCTAATGGATATAAGCTTCTATTATGTGGACATGCATCCACAACCTACTTGTGTGTTGGATCCCTAGGGTTTAAAGATTAAGCAAAAAATGACAATGTATGCAATATATTTAATCCACAACCATTCATTCAAGAAGTTTTGAAGAGAAAACACTTACAAATTCATGAAGAAGCATTAATCACACCCTAGTTGTAAACCTTCCAATGATAGATAGCACCACATGCCAAAGAATAATCCTCCAAGAAGTTGAGCCTCACTCCAAAAAGACCAAAAATATCAAGACAAGAGCTAGAAAGATATCTCTCCAAGAGAGCAAGTTGTGTTATGATAAAATGAGGAGAAAATGTCCTCAATATATATGATCTCATGACCTTTAATTTACAATTAGGTCATTAAAAACAACCGACAAGGCTGACATTACAATATCCAATTATTTGTCACTTTACATGCTAAAATGCCAAAAATGAGCAAAAATATAGAGACGTCAGGCCCCTATAGGGGAGACGTTGGCTCTGTTGGGGCATGATAATCATCCAATGAGCAAGACGTTGCCCCTCCTGGGGCTCCTGCAGCCAGTTAAGTGTGCCAAACAAGCCCAACACACTGCCCTCTGCTCAAGAAAGTGTCTAGCTAGCCCTCGATGGCGTTCAATCCATCTAGGTCAACGTCCCATCTGCAAGGGGTTGATCCCCATAGGCTAGGTCTCTGCCAAAACGTCCTAATGAGGGCATCCTTCTTCTTCTTTGTGCAAGGGCTCGTCACAACTCTGTCCTGCCTCTGCCATCCCAGTAGCCAGCTGATGGGCTCTTCATCCCCATGGAGGTCTGAGCTAATCATCTCCCCATGTGCACCGATCCTCTCGTACCTGTCCGCCGGGCATGGTCCTGCACATCAAAGACTACACCCTCCAGGGGCTCATCAGTCCTAGACATCATAGCAATGTAAATCATATCTCATCATTAAAATTATCAAACATATGTATGAAACCCCTAACAAATCATCTGAGAGCTCAAAGACATTACACAGACCCACTATACAAAGCTAGGGAAACCAACAAGGCAACCTATTGGGCTAGTACCCACAAGAAATGGAAAGTTTCCTCAAAGGGTCATTCAAGCCATGTGTAATGAGATGATATGGTTTTTTAGGGATGTCCAGTCATATTCATACCAAGGGTTGGTGTTGTTTGTGGGTGCCTTTGTAGGAGGCGAGTTGTACCCATCATGGATGCATTTTTTCCAAGCCCCTTTTGCCTTATCTTTCTTTATTTTCATTTTACTACAATCCTTGACGAAGAGGACATTGCCTTGGCTTGGTGGCCAGAGCTGACAGCGTTACCCACTAGTATCTTCGAAGAAATGAGAAGGTTGGCTCGTGATGAGACCCCCTTTCCTTTGGCCATGCAACCAAAGGTCACTACCCTGGTTTGGTGACCAGATGGTGGCAATGTCATACCACTAAATACCTATGATCATAATGGGCCGGCTCGTGATGAGACTTCCCATCCTCTTGGTTAGGTGGTCTTGCATTTATTTATTTCATTTTCTTAGGGTCCCTTAGTTTCTTATCGAGAGGCTTTTTATTGCCTTCTCGTGGATCTCCTGGGCGAAGCATCTCTAGGTTTTATTTTCCTATGGCTTTTATCTTTTACCAGCTGCTTTTACCCCCTGGGCCTTTAGCCCCTTCTTCCCACAAAACAAAATGTACCCTGGATGGTCTTCCTAATGGCCAGATTAGGGGCATGGGGTGGATGAGCGGGATATAAGATGGAAAAGTGACAAGATGGTGGGAGCGGACGATGGCTCTGCAAACCCCCCTTGGTAGCTAACCAAAACCCATGAATACCAACTTGCTAAGCTACCCCATCAATCACCCCAACAATGGTCAAGAGGATTAGTGTAAGATCCAAGCAGTCATCCGAAATGAAAGGAACCTAATGCATACATAAGAAGGTTATAATGATCAAATATGACACATACCATGATACCTCAGAACAATTACCTCATGGAGCAGGAGTCCTCTCTGATGCAAGCCCAGGCCGGTAGTGATGGAAGCTGGTACTGCTGACAGGACAAAGCTGGTTGAGAAGAAGAAAGATGGGCCCTCCAGGGCCATGCTCAAATCGCTCCTGCTCTCGGTACTCCATGTCTAGGACCATGTGTTCCTTAAGACATGATCTCCTAGTTATCCCTAGATATCGGGGATAACAGGACCTAAGTTAATATTCTTGATCTAATAGGCCATGATCAAGGCCTCAAACTACAACATAGTTCCTTTAAAGTGAATCTTTGTCATATAAGTAGTATATGGGTATAATAATGAGTTTTTTAATTGTAGGAATGGGCATCAAGGACTTTACCATAAAAAAGGGAGGGAGGAAAATAAGGGCCTTATTCCATAAATGGATTTGTAAGGCTCAACATCCATGAACATCACCTTCAACATAATCCATTTAGAGGAAATATTTGGCCTCCAAGTTGAATATGTGTACCATTATGAAATATTTTGCACTAGGAACATGTGAATTAAGTAATTAGCCATGGTCAAATGAGAAAAATAAGGCCCTTGGGTCATTTATGAATCCTTTAGGGATTAAGGGACATAATCAACGCCCTAAACCAAATAACATGGTGTCTATAGGGAATCATGAACCTTTGAGTGAGATATGGGTATTGTTATAATATTTTGTGTACAAAATATGGCTATGAAGGATTTAACCATGGTTGGGGGATAAATCCAATGAATTAGGCCTTGAAAAAATATTATTGGGTTAATATGCCATTATTAAAGCCATGAACTACAACATGAGACATTTAAAGGGGATCTTTTGCATACGGGTTGGATGAAGTTTCCATTAGGCTTTTTTTTGTAGTAGGGATTTATGTTGGGGCCTTGGACCATGATTAGGTGATGAAAATAGGGTGATTAATCCACAAAGTATTATCAAGTCCTTTAACTACAACATCATCCCTTTAAACAGGATATTTTTCAGATGAATGAGAAAGGGTTTCCATTAGGATTTTTTGTGTAGTCGGGATGGTTCTTCGGGCCCTGACCATGATTAGGGGATGAAAATAAGGTCCTTAATCCATAAATGAGTGTAACTAGTCTTATGGGACATGGAATATTCTTCAAACAACTAAAAAAAAAACTTTTAGAAATTAACTTTGTCCTTGAGCATGATATTGGTACTTTTAGGAGGCTTTACATAAAATATATGAATCTCAAAGATTTGGCTGTAAATGAAGCTTCTAGGGCCCTATTCCATGAAGGACTCAAACCACCATACAAACTCAAATCATTGGCCTCTTAGTGGGATATAGGCATCATTAAGAGAATTTGCATACCAGGCATGGCTCTCAAGGCTTTGACCATGGTCAATGAAGGAAAACAAGGGTTGTATGATCTAAATTAGTATTTTACGGATTATAATATTTAACATATGAATGATATTTGGGAAACATTAGAAAAATTTAGATGCATTGTATGCATTTGGAGACTGTAAGCATGTTCATGCGAGAAAATAAAGGGTCTTAAGATATAAATGAAACTTTTAATGCTCATGAAACATGCACATGTCCTTGAACCACTACAAAGTTTATTTCAAGGGGATATTTGGCCTCCAATTGGGATATGTGTGATGTTAGGTGGTTTCGTGCACCAAGGATAGGTCTAGGGGTCATAACCATGACAAGGAGAGAAAATAAAGGGACTCAAGTCATATATAAATATTTTAAGGATATTGTCCATGAACATGGATTCAAATCACCACATAGGACCTCTAAAAAGGATCTTTGATCTAAAAATGGGATATGGGCACCTATAGTATTTTTTTCATACCAAGGATGGATCTTTGTGTTTTGACCATGTTAAAGTAGTGAAAAGAAGAGACATATCAACTAAATGAATATTTGAGGGCTCATGGGATAAAATGGGGTCTTAAACCATTACATGCATCCTTCAAAGGGAATATTTATCCACCAAGTGGCATGCATATGCAATTAAGAGAAATGTTTTACCAAGGATGGGATTTTTTATTAATTTATATAAAAAATTAAAAAAATATTTTAGGCTACAATTTTAATATTAATATTACCATATTAATAACTATCAATAGAACTCTATCTCCAAGGTCATTCTCAGAACTCATGTTTTTCTACAATGTGCCTTAAATGAAGCCATATACCTTCTTTGAACTATCAAACAATCCTTGAATCTATGTAAGAGGTTGCTAGGGAAAGTCTTTTCACATAATAATGGGAGCATGGGTTGAGTACAATCTTCATGCCATGGGAAGTGTAAGAGTCCTACATTCCTCTAGTTATAGGTAATATCATCCATCATTCCACCAATGATATCATTCTCATTGACTCTTACATTGTGGGAAGAAAATATAGTTCATCATTCACTATCCATTATATACTCTTTATATCCTTGAGAGACAAATATAGTTCTTTTAGGAAATTCTTATAAAGAATACAATAGATCAAGATCTTTCTATCCACACTAAGGAGAAATAAAGAGAATATTATATATAAGGGACCATGAAGTACATAAAGTGAATATATTCCTTATGTTGCATGTTGTGGTGGAAGAGAGTTCCTTATCTATCACAGGATGAATCAGATTCTTGTAATGCTTTGTGTTGATAAGGTTAGGTAAGAATGTGAGTATAAAGGTTGGGATGAGAAATATAGAATCTTATTGCTTGTTTTTTTCACCATGCTAGCCTCATAGCCTAGGTTGGTGGTGGTATATACACTAGATGGTTGTGGTTCAATGGAAAGTTTCTTGTACATGACCAATTTCTTGGACCATTTTTTGTTAAAAGATAAGTCTCATTTTTTGTTTATGAATATGAAAAATTACTATTACTCCCAGTCATAAAACAATTATGTGTTCCCATGCTATGTGTCATTTATTTATTTATTTTGAATTTAAGTATACAATGAAATGAAGGAAATTTTCATGACGCAAGAGAAGAAAATGATTTACACCTTTTTGGAAATTTGTTTTGGATCGTGGAGGTGACCACCCTTCAAACCTTCATTTTTCAAAGACATTAAAAGGTTAAATGACTGAATAATAGATAAACATATATGAGGAAATAATCATGTCCAAGTGCAAAGGAAGGCTCCTAGGTGGGCTTGAAACAAGAGAGCTCTTAGCTCACACATACACAATACCTAAGATAAGACACCATATAAAACTCAAGTGCACCACTATCTAAGGGAGTTTTGGCCTTTGGAATACATTGTGCAAGAAGATTAGATATGAAGTCTACCTATTAAAATATCATCCCATGCTTGAGCACCCCATGCATAATCAAAATCCATCTTAACCATATGTATCTAGTGCATCGTCTACCATACAAGAGGTTCAAGAGAATTGATAAGGCTTGAAGTTCTCATAATAATGGAGGGAGGCCATGAAGCCTAAGGAAATGGCTGGAGAATATGGAGTTCACTATAGTTTAAAATTGCTTAAATATTTCTAACCTACAAGGTTACATATAAAATAAGTAATGCAATATAGAAGATGGAATACTCAAAGAGAATGTGTCTAAACTGAAATATGTTCTCGGGTGGTACAACAACTATTTGATAATACTTATTTCAATAGATCAATGACAATGCATGGCTTTGATGTAAGAGTTCCACATGGTGTATTTTATAAATACAAAACACAATCCTAAGACTCTAACACAACTCAATTGACCTTCATTCAAATAGTTAAATAGTAATTAGGCCTTCAAGTGATTCAATGTATTGTAGTGGCCAGTAAAAAAAAAATCAACAAGCCTAGTAAAATCCTTACAATTACGCATAACATTTCTAACATAAAATTTCTGAGTGTGTAAATAATTCATTAACTTCAAATAATCATATAAAATTTCAGCAAAATTTAACATTTAACATTTAACTACAGCATAAAAATAACTTAGCCATTTCACAAACAAATTACCTGCTTCTGATGCTAATTTATGTCGATATGATTGTCCCTTCCCTGTTGCCTTGCTGCCTTGTTGTTGCCTTCCTGTTGCCTGATGCACTGACCAACACTGCCCAAACCTACTATCCTCCCAGCCAGCTAGGAGCAGCCTGTCCAGCTCCCTAGCTCCAGGAAACCGAAAGGAATCCTAGCCCCCGTGCCCAAAACCCCCAACAAACTGGTGCCCCCTATACTAATCCTCCCGACTATAGAACTCAACTCCTATGCAAATCCAAGAGAACCCCCCCAAATAAAAATTTCCCCATAAAAAAAATGATCGCTCTCCTCCATAACCTCCTCCGCTCATATCCCTCCTTCATCGCCCTTTCCTCATTTACTTCCTTACCTACACATGGTTAATGCCCCTTATCCTTTCATTTATTATTTTATCCTTTCGTAATTAATATCTTATCCCTTTCCATGTACGTAACCTTTTTAATTTAAACAATATAACTTATTAATCTTTTAAATTTAATACCCATGTTATTGAATGTAATAGGTAGTTGATTAATTAATTAATTAATCAAAATTATAACATTTAATTAATTAATAAATACTTAACTAATATCATTAGACCAATCTTTGTTTAGTTATTAACATGGTAGGAAAAATTAATTACCTAATAAATATTTTACTTAATAATCCCTAAGTATATATTCTACTAGGGTTGTTACATACACCCACCCTTCAGGAAACTTCGTCCCGAAGTTAAGGTATCTTATGGTACAAGGAAAAGAAACATGGTTCACACATTCATAACAATTAACCAACATTATCAGTAAGTAAGTCCAAAAAACTCATACATACTAGTGTATATGTACAAGAAATGCATGTGTAGCTATTACATACAAATCTCGTGCATGTACTAATAATCAAAACTGTCATCCTTTAGTAATTTATGTATGCATCTAATCCAGTCAGCAAGACTAGTCTTTTATAAAAGACAACAAACCAATTAATTCTTTGAGAAATCCTTTAATTACTATTATCCAGTTCAACAATGTTATTTTAAACAACTGTGGTTTAGTTACGAAATTATGAATATTCATATATACACATTTCTTTTTTTTTGAAGGGAAAACATTAAATACCACAACAAGATAGATCTCCATACCTTCTCAACTATTACTACTCATCTATCCTCCCTAACTTACTTCTATCTCCATTCCTATCCTTCCTCTGCTAGACTATCTTGTAGTGTCAACTATATTGAGCTAACTCCAAATAGAACCCGTAAGCAGAAGTGTCGCTATCTCGACCAAGCTTCCCTAGCAGGCATCTGACAGTCATCATCACACTTCTTGGGGAGAATAAACTAACATCGTCCTCCCATGACTTCAGGTTTCAGAGGATACACAGTGGGAAATGCCTCCATGCCTTCTAACAGGACTAGGGTCCACACCCTACAATGGAGGATACATGGTGGGAAATGCCTCCACCCCTCCTAACAGGACTAGGGTCCACACCCTATAATGGAATACACAGCGGCACCATGTTGCTGGGTTTTTTTTTATCGTTTATTTTGTTTTGGGCAGTGTCATCACCTGAAATCATGAACTGGTCCACATATCATAGCAATGCATCCAAACCAATATAAATTCCACATACAATATTCATACCATAATGTTTCTCAGTTAGTGGTCTTGATATCCACTTTCATCATCTTTATCCCTTGGCTATTTCATAGCCCATAACCTGTAGATTAGTCTGTAACACATATTCATACACTTCCATGTATTATCATCATGTAATTGCATACTATCATCATTTCAATTTGATATCCCTGTACCGATAAATTAACATCAAAGTTTTCGAGTTAGAAATAGATTTCATAATATCCCATAATTCAATTTCGACACCCATTCATAAGATTATCATTTACCCAAAATAGATTGCATCATATCCAACATCATCCTAATATAATTTAATCATTCATTAAATTCACATTCTCACAATATGTCGCATCATATACATCATCATAAATAACATTTAAACATGCATAAAATTTTCATTCACCTAATAGATCACATTACATACAACATCATCAATAACATTTAATCATTCATAAAAGTTCATACATTTAAAGTTTAGGTGTATCGCTTAATAGTTTCATTGTGACTAGAAAATAAAGTATATAGGCCTCAGGTAATCCCGATTGTCTAAGTCAAAAGGTGATGTTACATACACCCAACCTTCCAGAAACATGTTCTCAAGGTGGTCAAAAAAGTGAGGGATAGTCTTGTCATAGTGTCTCGGTGTCTTCCCAAGTAGCAGATCCTGGACTATACTTGTCCCATTGGACCTTAACTTGGTCTATTAGATGGTTCTTGAGCTGTCGGACCCTATGGTCCAATATGCGTAACGGTTCTACCGTGAGGGTTCCCGTGTCCAATACCTGCAATTCCTTCCAATTTAGTTTATGTGATTCATCAACAACATAATGACGTAAAACAGATACATGAAATACATTATGAGTTTTATGCAAGTGGGGTGGCAGTACGAGACGATATGCAATGGGTCCAATTTTCTCTTGGATCCTGAATGGTCCTATAAATATAGGTGACAACATTGTCCCCTTCCCGAACCATATGGTACTCTTATTAGGCATGATACAAATGAAAACCTAGTCTCTCACTTCATAACTTTGGTCGGACCTGTGTGCATCCATGTAGCTTTTCTATCTATCCTGTGCTTCCTTTAGTCTCTGCCTAATCTGAATCACCTGTTCCTCCATTTCTTGAATCAATTCTGGCCCAACTGTTACTTGGTCATCTAGTCTATCCCAACTCAATGGCATTTTGCATGGCCTTCCATACAAAGCTTCGTAGGCTGGCATTCCAATGGAGCTATGATAACTGTTATTGTAGGTAAACTCTACCAAAGGTAGGTGCTTCTCCCACTGAGTTTGATTATCCATTACATACATCCTAAGCATGTCTCCATGACTTGATTTACTCTCTCAGTTTACCCATCTGTTTCAGGATGATAAGTTGTTCTTAAGTTCAACTGAGTCCCCAACGCTGACTGTAAACTTGTCCAAAACCTAGAAGTGAATCTGGAGTCCCTATATGAAATGATCTTCTTAGGTATCCTGTGCAAATAGATGACCTCGCTTACAAACACATGTGCCACATCAGTGACATCGTAAGTGTCTCTAACCGGAATAAAATGAGCACTCTTGGTTAACTTATCCACTATCAAAAGAATGGCATTGTGTCTATGGGATGTGAGCAACAACCCCACAACAAAATCCATAGAGATGAATTCCCATTTGGACATAGGAACATCATGTGGTTGTAGGAGGCCTGTCGATGATGGTGGTCGGCTTTCACTTGTTGACACTCCAGGAATTTTGCAATGAAATGGACTACATCACACTTTATGCCTACCCAGAAGAAGAGCATCCTCATATCTGTGTACATCTTCTTCACACCCGGATGCGCACAATAAAGTGCTCTATATTCTTCCTTCAGTATGATGCTTCGAATATCCCCATTCTCAGAGATGTACATCCTTCCTCGATATCTTAAGAGTCCATCTGTTTCCAGACTATATCCTTCATACTTTGGATCTAACTACCTCCTGCTCTGGAGGTTTGAAGTAACCTTTAAATATCAACTGTCTCCTAGCAGTTGTGTCAACACATGTTCCCTCAGATTGACCTTTAAGGTTACCAAGGAGAAGATACGTGGTCTCCTACTCAAGGCATCTGCGACCACATTTTCCTTTCCCTTGATGTACAAAATACCAAAATCGTACTCACTCATAAACTCACTCCATCACCTTTTCCTGGCATTCAGATCTATTTGAGTGAAGAGATGTTTTAAACTTTGATGGTTCATTTTGAGCTCAAAGTTTCGC
>CBVK0100020846.1:0-35619 GCA_900067695.1 Picea abies
CTTCCGATCTCACGTTTGAACCTCGAAAGAGATTTCAATTATAATTTCAAATCCTCATAGAATGTGAAATAATATCAAGCTCCAAAAAAATGTGAAATAAAAAAGGGATGGATGTTTTATTTTGGATACATAAAATTTGACGACAATTGGTTTTCCAATAGAGAAAATAAAAGACAATAAAGTCACCACATCTTCTAGAACCATTAACCATGTCAAGTCAACATTAGGAAGAGGTCTCAATGGATTTTATCATATGTTTACTAAATTCTAAAGGAAAAAATTTCATCATGGTGGTGGTAGATCAAGTCACCAAGTATTCTCATGTTAGAGCTCTCTCTTTCTCTTCCTTATAAATAAAGTACAATGGAAAATCCAGAAGCTACATGGAAACCCCAAGATTATTGTAACTAATAGAGTTCAAATTTTCACTAGTAATTTTTGGACCAAATTATTTTATTGTTTGGGTAATCAATTGAGTCACAACTCATCTTACCATCCTCAACCCAATGGAAAAACAAGGTTTATTATTAAATGTTTAGATGGTTACCTTTTTTTCTTTCCATTTGATAAATAGACACAATGGTTAAAGAGGTTACCCTTGGTCGAATGGTAGTAGAACACTTCCTTCCATACTTCAACCAAAGTGTCAATGTTTATGGAACTTTATGGGTATCATCCTCCATCCATAATATCACTCATGAGAGGGAAATCTAAGCTTTAAGTAGTGTAGGATCACACAAAACACCAACAAGGGTTCTCCATCTATTGAAGGAGAACTTTTCTATAACACAAAATAGGACGAAACTACGAGAAAATCAACATCATAGTGAAAATAATTTTGAGGTAGGGGATTGGGTATTTTTGAAGATGCAACCATACAATTAGATTTCTTTGAAGCAACAAAAGAACTAAGATAAATTAACATCCAAGTACTATGGTCCCTATAAAGTGTTGCACATAATTTGTAGTATGTATTACAAATAGGAGTTTCATCCATATTCATGTGTACATTTATTCTTCCATGTTTCTTAAATAAGGATGGTAATAGGTGATAGGATCATAGTTCAAACTATCTTGCTAGAGCTTGATGAAGAGGGGGAAATTATAATAGAACCTAAAGTAGCCATTGAAATAAGGATCAAGAAACCATGTGACTGAGCAATTATGAATTACCTCATCAAGTGGATGAACCTACCAATAGAAAATGAAACGTGGGAAAAAGGGTTCTTCATACATAAGCATCCACAACAAGTTAAGCATATAGGGAAAATCTTGTTTGAAGAGATAGGCCACATTAAGCCCCAAGTCATTGCACATTACAATGTTTTTTTTATATCATTGTCATCTTCATTGGTCAACTGGGCCCTTTAATTGTAATTGCACCATTTGTCCCTTATATATACCAAGGAGACCTAGTTTTAGGAATTATCTCATCTTGTGCATTTGATATATTGTAAAAGGAGGTTGCATAGTTTAAGATACTTATTCATTCACTATATATCTTTCTTGATGTGTGAAATTACTCATTTATTCTATTTTTATGTCAATTTTTTATGTTTGGTCCATAACATCCACATACATACTTGTTTCAAAACAACTTCCAAGTGGTGTGGTTCTGATGCTCTTAGGGATAAGCAACCTTCTATGTAGTGCTTAGTACTCCTCCACATGATATCTATACATCTTATGTCAAGGACCCATCCTCCTGAAAACATGCATGTAAAAAATATACAATGCCTCACAAGATAACTATATTCATAAGAAATGAGCCTCTTGTAGCACATATCTAAAGGACAAGCATCCACCAATATTAATCTCTTCATATGTCAATAAACCGAAACAATATAAGATACAACAAGGAACAAGGGAGTCACCATGCACCCCACATCACATGAAGTGCACTCGTAGCATGTTGTAAACACTTTCAAAAAAACCCAAAAGCTAAAAATCATCCTTATTTCTCAAAAGATAATTATAAGGGATTGGATACCTTACTATGTTCACGAAAGATATGCGAGAATGTTGAGTTTTGCAATTGGGATAAGATATTTTTCCTTTTGAATACATTAATTATCCTAGTTATTCACATGGTTGTGAAATCTAAGCATGCAACATCTCTTGTGAAACTTTAAAAATTTGAGAAAATCAAAAAACATTTTATTACATAGCAAATTTAAAATCAAATAGAATACTCCATACCTCATTCTCTCCTCTTAATCAAGGTAAGGTGTACTTTATTGGAGTCTAAACCTATGATTAAATATTTCGAATATAAATACAAATTGCTCAAATTAAACAAAAATTAGCCCATTAATAATAATAATAATATAAACCCTCAGATGGGGTGCTATTGCAGTACACCTGGCGCGACGTGGAGGTGAGGCACGACCAACGAGGCACGGAGCCATGTAACGGGCTCGTTCCATCGCCCGCCACCCCAAACCAACATTAAATGGCCATTACCATGGCGCAGGCGGCAATTAATCTATTCATTCCTCCCCTCAAGCTTCATATCATGGCTGCGATCTGTCTACTCATCGTTTGTCTCTGCGCAGGTCTCATTTGGCTCTCCCTTTTGCAGCCTGTATCGAATTTCACTGGGTTTGGCATGCACACCACCGCCCTGACTCGACTTCAAGCTTCCGTCCATTCCCTGGTGCGTCTAGCGCCCTTTTCCGCCCACTCGACGAGAATTTTTTTGCGCCCTCGAGGGCGCCCATGCAGAGGCCCTCTGTTTCACCCCCCGAATCGCCCTCCTCCTGCTCCTCTCCTTCTATTCACCCCGAGCCAATTCCTCCTTCGCCATCTGCTATCGTTGTCTCGAATTTTGATAGCCTTGCTATCGTCCCTAAGTTTTCGTCTTCTTCCTCTCGCCTTCCTCCTAATCCTCCAGTGTTCAGGCCTCCCCCTCCACTGCATCCAAACTCTGCTCGGAAAACTGGGGGTGAACCTCCACCGAACTCTTTCCTTGACACTCAGCTACGAGATAGTCTGGCAATTCTTTTCAGCCTGGTCTTTGAACTCCTCCAGGGGGTGGAGGATCTTCAATTCCGTCTGCTGGCCGTGGACGAGAAGGTAGCAGTCCTTCTCTAGCTCCTTACCTCTCTTCAGGAGGCTCTCCCCACGGACCTCGCAGATGCGGCTTCGGCGGAGGATCCCGCTGATGCAACCCACAAGGGGAATGCCCAGGCGCAGGGTTCGGCTAGGAAAGAGCAGAACCAAGATAGGTACAAGGATATGGAAAAGGAGATGGTCACAGCACGTTGCGCGTTGCAGGACGCCCCGCCAGTTGTCGACAGGACCGGAGAAAGCGTGGACACTGGGAAGCAGTGGGACGATGGAGTGACATATGTCGAGGAGGAGCCGTGGTCCGAGGCTGTCCACGTCACCTGGCTAGGTCATCTGCCAAGTGTATGAGGTCATGAGGGCACTTCTAGTTTGTCTAGTCTTTCCACTTTTTAGTTGTTGTCGAGTTAGTCTCAAACAGTATATTTAGACTATTCCACCACTTTTGCTTGACTTCTATGCTGGCTGGACTGGTTTCCCCTCTGTTTGGGCAGTCCAGTAACTACGGCACGAATATTCTGTGTACTCTGTATCTCTTTTTGGTCTAGGAAGGCCCTTTATATATAATACAACTAACTTACAAAAAAAAAATAATAATAATATAAACACTAAGTGAGGATAATCTCAAAATATAGGTTGGAAAGTCATGATAAGGTCAAAATAGGTTAGATTAAAGATTTTGAGACTTAACTAAACTAGAAAGTTTAAAACTCCACATCCTCAAAATAGGTTTGAAAGTCATGATGAGGTCAAAATAGGTTGGATTAAAGATTTTGAGACTTAACTAAATAAGAAAGTTTAAAACTCCAGGATTTGGATCTGCTTGCGCTCTCGTCTTTACTTTTAAAACATAATCAGAAAATTAAATTAATAACATTCTTATAATCAATTTTTATTACATTTGTATAAAATTTAAAGCTAAAGGCTCGAATAACAATAAAATATATATTTAAGAAGAAAAAATTGAAATAAGAAGGCTTATCAATAGTAGTATGCTCTCTCAGGTTTACTTTTCAAATACTATGAACTTAAAATTATAAAATGAGTATGGTCAATATTAGGAACAAGGGCGACAATTAAGGGAGAGTGGGTTTTAGATGGTTGATGGTTATGATAGAAAAAAATCATACTTGTAAATGTTTTAACGAATTAATTTATTGTTAAATAAATAATAAAGACGTGTTTTTATTTTTAAACAAAGACGTGTTGGGCTTTCCGTGGGTTATAAAAATCTTTGCTTGATCTTATACACGTTTTTAACCATTTTGACGAAGGTTCCAATCACAATATGCTACACGTCTTTAATATTTGCTATGGATTATTTACTCCTATTATTCGCGTACTTCATGTAACGAACGCGTTCTTCAAGGAAACACGGTATCCAAAACCCTAAAATCAAAGAGCGCGCTCTTCTGGAAACACGGTATCCAAAACCCTAAAATCAAAGAACGCGCCTTTCCAATAAGCAAGAAACCTAAATCAGTCACCATCTCCACATTGCTAGCTGGTTCAAACCAGTCAGCATCTTCACATTCCCCGCTGGTTAATGTATCGATACAAACCTAAGTTTGTATCGATCAATTGAGCATTCAGTCCTGAATTCTAAATATCAGTTTCTGTAGATGAATTCTACATATTAACTTCTGTATATTTACTGCTTCGACGAGACATAACGCAACAAAAGCAACGATATTCGAATTTTCAGACATCACGCAAAGTACAGATTCACGGAATATGGTATTTCGGTTACCGAAATTCATGTCACTATGTTCATCATCATCGAAGCAAAAGAAATCCAAATCCACCTTTGGGACAGCAGGAGACGTAAAGATTATGTAATCGTTGTCTGGTTTATCTAGCCGTGGGAATGGAAACAGCCCTGTGGTTATTCATTCACCTTTTTGGTGGTTATATGAAATCGTTGTCCAGTTTACCTAGCGGTAGGAATCGAAGCAACCCTGTGGTTATTCATTCACCATTTTGGTGATTAAAAATATTCGATCTTTTATAATTTATATGAATGCATAAAATAAATCGAAGATTAAGATGTATCTGTCGTCGCCAAATTTCAAATCTTTCAACATCTCGCATGAGGAAGAGGTAAGAAGAATGAAGCGCAGGCTATAGTTGAGTACTCCAAGTCTGTCGTCAATCGATCGAAAATTTTCACGAAACGTAGATGCCATTGCCACATTTGGACGATGTGTGTACAGAGAATTGATGTTAGAGTGGAACAAAAGGAAATAAAACTTTGACCAATTTTGGTATTGGAGGAATCGTAAGGAATATCTGATTTGTTGTCCAAATAAGCGTCGACGTATTGAACATCCCCAAAATGGGAATAGAATAAAGGAGAAACAAATAAAAAGGAAATGATTAATACCTTTTTAGAGAGCAAGGGAGGGGATGTAATTACTCGATTTAGTTAATTACAAGGTCAATGCTAGTAAAAAGAAAGGTTTTAGATAGAAACAAAAAGTTACAAATCTTAAAGGATTTTTGTAGACTCATTTAGAGAGTTTTCAAATGTCATGGAATGTATTTCCTTATTTCTTTACCTCAACACATAATTAAAAGAAATAGAATTAAAAGTAGCACTTGTTTTGAACCTCTTCTAATAAAGTTTATAGAAGAACGTTTATATACTTTTGTTCTTTTCTCATCCATCTTATCACCTACATAGTATAACCAAATACTTGGACGTGAACACCCCTTTCTCACCAACTAATAAAAGAAGTAATTTCAATGCCATGATCTATGCAAAAATATTTTTTTCCGAGGCTAGCCTTAAAATTTAGAGAATTAAAATCGTCACCATGTGCATCTCCATCAAAAAAACCCATGCTATATCTCTATTCACAACATATGGACTGTCCTACATCAAATTATGAAAACTCTTTAACATGATAATAACCTAGGATGCACATTGCAAAAAGAGGATTTGCATGTCTTAAAAAAGGACTAGCATTTCTAGCCATATAGATGCCACATGCTAGAATCACAAAGAGATATTCATATGCTTTCACAAAAGAGTTACCACACTAATTTCTAAGCCCTTCCTTCACTGTAATCCCATGACAGCCATTTATTCAACAAACCAAACATACAATATCTCCCCTAACTTGAAAAGAGAAACAACCTTCCATAATAAGATGATTGTTAGTCTCTTCACACTTATTACCTAAAGGGCATTTATTAGGTCGAACTATATTTCTTTTCTATAGATTATCCCATGTCAAGGATTTATTATTTAGAAGAAACCACATAAAAATTCATCTAAAAGACATTTAAATTTCAATATTTTCCTCTACCACCACACATAATTCCTTTAAGCTTCTTCTAATCATATAACTTGCTATCCAACTTTTGGAGTATAGTCATCAAAGTGATTCTATGACCAATTAAGCTCATCATATCTCCCAATGAAAATTTAATGACTTGATTTGAGTATATCCACAAATACCCCACTCCCCCACCACACTAAAGTTGTGTCTCCTAACCTACGAGTTAAAATATCTCCAATAGAAGCCACCTTTTCCATCGTATTAAAGACCATTTCTATCAAAATAACTAAAACATTTGGCTTAGTTATCAAATCTTTTATATATATATATATATATATATTCGGACCAACGAAATCTAAAACAAATTATCTCATTATGGAATCTAGGAGAATGATATGCAATAATTAGAATAAATTCCAATATTTCCTCAACTAGGATTAGTAGACAAAGACAATAAGGACAACCAACTAAGATTCTTTTCTCAACGTTAATAATCAACCAATTTCAATAGTACCACAAATGTGCATTAGGATTTACAAAGTATCAACCAATTCCATTCCTACCACAAATGTGCATTAGGATTTACAAAGTATCACAAGTATTTCAAGCCTTCATCTAGATCAATATGATTAAAAGTGAAAATATTTACAAAATATTATTTTTCCTCAATCTCAATCCTTATAAAGGTAATACGGGACTCCCTTACATTCACCAACATCCATGCAGAAACAAGATATATTCCAGAGTCTTCTTTAGTTTATCCATATCACTATGGGTCCCATCATAGAAAATTAGAATGTCGTCAATGACTAATATATGGCACGGATAAAGAGAGGCCCCAATCCTATCCTTTTTACAACACTTAAGACCCTATGGCACCTGTATCTACTACAAGAAAGAGGATTTCCATGGCACCTGTATCTACTATAAGAAAGAGGAATTGTATTGCACCTGTATCTACTACAAGAAAGAAGATTTCTAACAAATGGTGCCCCCATATGAGACTTCTACTCGACCTCAAAGATTTTGAGGTGTCTCCATCAATCAAGATTGAAAAGGAAATTGATGACATATTTCTCATCACCCAATTGGAAGAGTAAACATAGACACTAAAGTGTATCAACATCAACATCTAATACATCCAACTCACCTTATCATATGGATTTTTAAGATAAATCTTTACCACCACCACTTTGATAAGCCTAGTTTTGATTGAATGTAATCCCTCTTGGGATACCCCAATAGACTCATGAATCTATGTACCTTCCAAGTATCAAAGTGAACAGAATCTAAATTGTTCACTTGAAACTGACATTGAAAGCATCTTTTTCATTCGCATTGAAATTATCTTTGCAATAATCTTGTAAATGTTGAACATGTAGAGAGAAATAGGTTTGAATTCTTCAAATGTATAAGGATTATTAGTCTTTCAAATTGGGAAAATAAAGCTAGCATTAAATTTTTCCAACACTCTCCCATGTGATATTGTTCCCTTAATGAATTTGATAATATCCCCTTAGAATGGTTGGAATAAGCCCAAGGAAAATTATATTGACCAACCATTAGGCCTTGGGATATTGCCTCTTTTAAAACTATGAAGAATTGTTTGAACCTAATTCTTTAAAACCTTCTCCATTAGACTTACATTTTCATCTTGATTTACAAGACTTGGAAAAAAGGAAGTCATTTTGACCACAACTACAATAGAAACCCTCTCTTCTTCTTTGTAAATATTCACAAAGTGATCGATAGTAACTCTCACTAGATCCTCAAACTTATTCACCTCCAAACCATATAATCCTTTGATTTTCCAAATGGAATTTATGTATTTCTAGTGGTTTTCATATTGATGAAAAAAATAGAGTTTTCATCCCCTTTGAATAGTCATAGTTCCTAGCTTTTAAACCTCTAGGTAGCTTCTTTCTCATCAATTAATTTCCTCCTTCTATGGTCAAGGACATAAACATCAACTTTGATTCCTTGGAAAGAAAACCATCCCCATCAAATTCATATAACATCTCTAATTTCTCTAATTTCTCTTGAACATCCAATAACTCTTTGTCATCCCTAATATTTTTAGCATGTCTCCAACCAATAGTAGTTAGTTTGATATTTTTTACATTAGAAGCTAACTAGATAGAAGATGAATCCCTAATATTTTCAATAAAACAAAACCCATAATCCCTTTACCATCTATACAAAATCAACCTCCTCTAACCAACCTGCATTGAATTTAAAAGGAACAAAATGTTGTCAACAACTAATAATGGGATAAATAACTGGAGGCCCCAATCGTCACACCTTTGAAAGTTCCTAGCCTTTTTTCAACATTTAAGGCCCTACTCACGCCTTGAGCTACTATAAGAAAGAGGATTCAGGAAAAATGACACCTCTATATCAGACCTATACTAGGCCTAAAAAAATTGTGAGGTGGTTTCATCAATCAACATTGAAAAGGAAATTGATGACACATTTATCATCACCGAATTTGTAAAGGAAACATAGAAACTAAGATGTATCAACATCAACATTTAACACATCCAACTCACCCTATCACATGCTTTTGAAAAATAAATATATACCACAACCAGTTTGAGAAAATTTAATCCCTATTGAGATACCTCAATAGCCTCATGGATCTATGTACCTTCCAAGAATACAAAATGTTAGCTTGAAAATAACATTGAGAATATATTTTTCATTCTCATGTCAAATATATTTGCAATAATCTTGTAATGTTGAACATATAGAGAGAAATAGGTTTCAATTCTTCAAATATAAAAGGATCACTAGTCTTTTGGTTTGTTGAAATATATTTGCAATAATCTTGTAATGTTGAACATATAGATAGAAATAGGTTTCAATTCTTCAAAGATAAAAGGATCATTAGTCTTTTAGTTGGGGGAAATAAATATTTCATTAAGGTTTTGCAACACTCTCCCATGTGATATTGTTTCCTCAATGATTTTGATAATATTCCCTTCAATTAGTTGGAAGAAGTCGAAGGAGAATTCTATTGACTAGCCATTAGGTCATGGGATCTTGTTGCAATAATGGAGAAATTAGAATACTTAGTTAAGATCTATGTAACTAAGTTATTGTGTGTCTTTCATATTTAGGTTTGGATTAGTTTCAGATCCACTAAGATAGGGGTTTGTTATAGGCTTACCTAGCCTATTTATTTGTAAGTAATTTATCAAAGTAATACAACAGATTATGTGAGCGTAGACTCACAAGTGATGTGCCCTTGTGGCCTCACTGTTATGAGATTAATTAATCTCTGATTTTAACTTGGTATCAGAGCCATTGCGAGAGATGGCAATATACGACCTTGCGACCTGTGTGAATTTGTTTGTTGCTAACCGTATGGAGGCTGAGTGTCTTTGAAAGGTCGTTGTGAAGTACGTAGATTAGAATATGTTGTGGGACCCTAGGTAAGTCGCTGCTGGTGGAAGAACGAGCTATATGCGACATGAGATTTTCTGTCTAGGCATGCTATTTTTGGCAACCTGTTGCTAAAGAGAGGCGATTAGAATTTGAACGAAAAGAATCGTAGAAGCTAACGTAAAGGTTGAAGCTGTGGAAGAGTAAAGGTCTTTGATCCAAACGTTTTGTATAAAGAACTGTGCAGTAGCCACAAAAGTGACGCGATCTGTGAATAATGGGACTTGGTTGAACATGTCTGTGCAGCAGGCGCGACTTGTTTTGTTTGCTGGTATGTTCATTTGTGTACCCATCAAGAAAGAGTGTGACTTGGTTCACCAGGAGAAACTTACAGCTAAAGGAGATGAGCCCTGCCCATTTCGATTCGCACGCGTAGCAGTTGTGAAGATCTTGTGAAGAAAGTATTGAAACCATCGAAGATAGAGCGCTTGCCTGCCAAAGGAGCGGCCAAAACGAGAGACGACTGAGGCGATCTGCGAGCGGTGCACCCGACATAAAGTGTGTTTACAGCCTTCTCAAGCTGCGGAATTGCGATCTGCAATTATGTGCCATCACTAGTGTTGAAGTTCACGTGGAGCAAATGAGGAGTCGCCAAGATCGTGAGCGCAGAGTGTTTTCCCATTGCCATCATGTGACCTGTAGAATATTTCCTTTCCTGCAGCTCTGAAGGCGCCTGGAGGAGATAAGCATGGTGTTTAGGGTTTGATTTGCTTTGTGCGCAGTCTGAATTGCTTGCAATGTTCATTCAACGCTTTTCTTAGTTGTTCCATATCTGTTTGAATACGATTTTCTCGAACCTGAAGAAGGCTATCGGCATTGGTGTGGAAAATCGATGCTCCTGTGGGCATTTTACATTTTCAGTCTTTATTTCTTGCAGTTGCCGGCGTCATTAAGCCAAGGTCGTCAAAGAAACGAGGGCTGCCATATCAGCAGTTGCCGACGTATCTGGAGCGACGATCGATGATAAATCCGTCGTAGGTTTCCTGAGGTTGCATCATAGCTTTTGCTCACAATTTACAGTTCAAAGTCATTCCCAAACCGCCTCAGAAGTTATCTCCAAAACTGCTCACCAAGCGACTGTGAAAACCATCGTTGGTCTACTATCATGAACTGCGTTGGATCGAGAAAGAGATCCAGTGGTATCGACATCGAAGCATTGTTGTTACTGTGTCAAGGAGACTTGATTATTGTTGTTACTGCATGAGGTAACCAGTATATTTTACTACTAGTTGTGGGCCATAAGGTTGTTCTATTTCCATGAAAAAAGGTTGAGGGGCCGCGATTAGTCCACAATTGATAGCTGCTGCAGAATTCGTGAAGGGAAGAGCTGTTAGTGCACAAGAGAAGCTGTCATGGGCCAGAAGAGGAGAATTAAATAGCTCCGGAGAGAGCTGAAACACATGTGGAGGAAAAATCAGCAAGAGGAAATATATTTTGCAGGTAAATATAGAGTGTCTTCAGCAGTAGTCGAGGAACCCATACCTGATGGAGACCAGGTTCAGATTGCTGATCTGGAGCAGATTGATGAAGATGAAGAACTCAATGCGATAATGAAAAGGTTAATGCCAGTTTTACCATCATTTTCAGGTAACAATTTTGATCTTTGGAAAATGAAAATGGAAGGTTTACTTGGATGAGTAGATTTATGGGAACTTGTTCAAAATGGTTATGAAGATCCTACTGAGAAGAGAAGAGATAAATTAACATTATATCTTGTTAGTTCAGCATTGAATAATGACATCCTGTCTGCTCTGTTATATGAATTTGGTGAAATAGAGAATGAAAAAATGCTTTGGGATAATCTAGAGATGAAGTTTAGTGTGAGGGGGAGCAAGATAGCTGTTGAAAATGGTGCCTGTATTGACAGTCTTATAACTGAAATAGAGACTGGAAATGATTGCATTGAAATCACAATGATTGATGATGAAAGTGTGTATGTAGCTGATTGTGATAATGAGAATGAAAACCTTGTGGAGGAAGATCTCTTTGAAGGAGAGACACATGAAGTTAGATTTGATGAAGACAATTCGTCTAATGAAGAGTGGTCAAAATTGATGCATGAGAAACATCTTATTGATGAGTTTTTGTTTGGTGAGAAGAATGGTCCACTTGCATACACAAATCAAGTGGAAGACAACTTTACTATTGCAGAGAAGGAAGATGAAGAGGAGAAAAATCAGAAAGCTCTCTTAGAAGAGCAAAAGGAAAATATAAAAAATTGTTTTGATATTCTAATGAATGCTTTTGAGTGTGCAGGGTTTGCTAAGGAAGAATGTGATGTGAAGCACTTAGGTGAAGTGCCACATAAGTTTGATGAAGAATTAGAATTTATTGAGGAATGGCTTCAAAATCCATATTATGATGAATGCAAAGAAACATTAGATTATGATGAGGAATGTATGGACACAGAAGAAGAAGACTGCATTACAGATATAGAAATTGAGTCAGTTTTTAGAAAGTGGAGTCCTGAAGAAATAAAGTACTACTATGAGCTATTGTTGCAAGAGTCCCTTGAGCACGACAATGTTGTTTGTATCCAGAAATGGGAGCAACATATTTATGTGGAGTTGGAAGCATTTGCGAACATTAAAGACAAATGTTCTCAGGACAAAGAAAATGCAGAAGTGTTGAGGATAAAGAACAATAATCAGAAGTCAAATTCCAAAATGCGGAGGAACAAAGTAAAAAGGGCTATGAAGCAGAACAGAGTCAAGATGAAACATATATGGCATAGCAAGCCAAGGAAGAAGCTCCATCTATATCACTATCTAAGATCAAGAAAGGTTAAGATGAAATTGTTAATTTGTAAGCTTAGCTGAGACTGAGACCAGCAAGCATGTTATGTTCTGCTCTGTTATGTTTGGTAGAAAATCAAGTTCTCCATTAAGGGGGACTATTGGAATAATGGAGAAATTAGAATACTTAGTTAAGATATGTGTAACTAAGTTATTGTGTGTCTTTCATATTTAGGTTTGGATTAGTTTCATCCACTAAGATAGGGGTTTGTTATAGGCTTACCTAGCCAATTTATTTGTAAGTAATTTATCAAAGTAATACAACAGATTATGTGAGGGTAGACTCACAAGTGATGTGCCCTTGTGGCCTCACTGTTATGAGATTAATTAATCTGATCTTTCCTCTTTTAAAACTATGAAGAACTGTTTTAACCTAATACTTTGAAACGTGGTACATTAGATTTACATTCTCATATTGATTTACAAAACTTAGAAAAAAAAAAAGTCATTTTGACCACCATTACAATAGAGACCTATCTTCTTCTTTGTAAATATTCACAAAGAGATCCATCCTAATTATCAATGGATCCTCAAACAATGAAATATACATAGATATTGCAATAAACACAAAGATACAATAATGCACAATTTTTATTAATGAGTGAATGACTAGTAAGAATAGTGACAATTTATCTGGAAGAGATGTGATTGATACGTTCATTCACAAGAAAATGATGATATTTACAATGACACTAAAAAAAAAAACTTTTTTAACATAAAGAAAATCAAAAACTCGAAACAATTATATTCTAACTTCCCAATGGTGTAAATCTTTGTTTGAGGATTCAAGGAATACACATTTTTCCGGACCCAAAAAATGTAGAAACTGCAAAAAAACCTACTACGGCACTGCTGGAAATTGAAGGCGTAGACACTTGAAAAAACTACTCCCAACCACTCGAGATCTACTAGACCGAGCCCAGGATATACTTAAAAATTGAGCCCCCTACCAAAATGGATCCAGGTGCCCCTTTACTTACTAGCGAGCTCGAGGGGGGTCCCTACATTTGTCCACTAGGGCATCCACCATTTCTCACAACCATGCATAAACGCATTTCTAAAGACGACTTCATTATTTCGAAGGTATAGAGGATCTGGGTGTAAGGTTTACTTCTTCGGGAATCATTCTCGTAGGCAGATATGGAAAGAGTGATAAAACCCTCATCGAAGGATAATCCTTTGCAAACGTACTTCCAAGTACAGGATTCAGCCTACTTTAATAGCTGCTTGCAAGTACGTAGATTTCATCGTAGAAAGAAAGGACGTAAGTGCTGGCTTGTTGAATGAAACAGTGATTTTTACAGTCTAGATTTCTATCTAATTTTCAAGTGCTCAACAGTTCTTTTTCATTGCAGTGATGGATGTCTCTTGTACCTTACGTATTACGGGAGTATCCGATCTGAGAAGTGACGTGGGAGAATGTAGAGGACAATACGTAATGAAAATTAATGTTGAAATCCAATGGGAATATTGTTGTAGTGTCAACGATCAAAGCTGAATTCGACAATAACGCAACTACTCCTCGAATCAAACAATACTAGACGAAACAATCACAATATTCAGGGGACAATAATCTACACAATACTTTACGAAACAATTACAATATTCAGGCGAGAATAATCTGACGATTTGATGTGTGGCTTTAGAATCTAGATAAAGTAACGACAAAATTGCAATGCTAGAAGAGAATAAACCTAATTTTTCTAAGCCACATAACTAACGACAAAATTGCAATGCTATAAGAGTACTCCGTGAAGAGTTCATTCCCACCCAGCCAAGCCGAGCCGTTCTCAAGTGTGGGAATTTATAATCGAGTTCTTTGTCTTGAATTTATTCATTACTTCTAGGGTCCATCGATCTGAAAGTCCTTGACTTAGCTTCCAGATGGCGAGTTTTTTTAGGAGCAACGTTAGAGTCGACTGCGACGAGGAACAGAAAGCTAAAAAGTCGAAAAAACGATCCTTCCTTATTGCCCTGACTTTAATTATGCTGATCCTTGACATCATTGGTGTGGCAGTGGGGACTCCAGTTACTTCCAGCGAAGTTCACGAGGACCCTCAAGGTACGAAAGTGTTGTCTAATTTGGTAAAGTCGGTCTGTAGCCAGACAAGATTTCCCCACCGATGTCTGTCGTCTTTTGCATCGTTTAGTGGCTATGAGACGGCAACGCCCGATATTTTGATAAGTTTAGCCTTGACAGAGAGCATGGAACGGGCACAAGATGCTTACGAATTTTCCATGAGTCTAAACAATCATACGATGAATGAAAGAGAACGCGCGGCCTGGCAAGATTGTGTCGAGCTTTTCCAAGATACGGTGGACCGTCTCAACATTTGTTTAAGCAACGATTCTGTCAAGAAAGATATCCCAAATTGGCTCAGCGCGGCTTTGACGAACCAGGAAACCTGCTTGAACGGTTTCCATGAACTCAACTTAACAGCCGGCAGTAATATAAAAACTCTGATGTCGTCCAGAGCTCTTAATGTGTCAGAATTAGTGAGCAATTTGCTTTCAATGCACAAGCTTACCGGCTTGAAAAATCGCCGCCTGCTGAGTTTAGAACGAGAGGAAGAGTTCGACTCTCACTACCGTCGGATCGAGGAAGATGGCTTTCCAGAATGGTTATCAGCCGGCGACCGAAGGCTCTTACAATCATCCAGGCTAGCGCACGTCGTGGTTGCCAAAGATGGTTCTGGCAATTACCGGACGATCACCCAAGCAGTGAACGCTGCTCCTAATAAGTCTCAGAAGAGATATATCATCCACGTCAAAGCCGGAGTTTACGAGGAGAATGTCGACATATCAAAGACGAAGACCAATTTGATGTTCATCGGCGATGGCAAGGATCGAACCATCGTCACTGGAAGGAGGAACGTTCAAGATGGTTCAACTACGTTCAAGTCTGCAACTTTCGGTAAGACATTAAAATTGGTTTTTCCCATATATTGTTCGGATCAATTACCTTAAAATTTTAATATATTGTTATTGCGTTGACCTAAGTAGAAGCTAAATATGAAAAATTCTAATGTCCATCTTTAGGAGTAATAAAAAATTATATGTATGATATATATCTATATAGATGAAGATATAGATTCATTTTGGTATTGCATATATCTAGCACAAACGTCAAGAAATATTAAATGCGGTATATATATCTATCAATTCTTTCCAGTTTAATTTAAAAAAAAAATGTTATAAATTTTCAGTTTTAAAAAATTCTGCATTTCAAAAAATCAATAATTACATTTCAAAGAGATTTTGTCCACTTTACTCTTTACACCGTTAAGATTAATTTAACCTAACGTGTTTCCTGTTTTTCCGGTCTGAAACGAGAAACTGCTTCTCTGTTATAGCTGTTTCTGGAACAGGATTCATTGCGACAGACATGACGTTCGAGAACACCGCGGGACCGCAAAAGCACCAGGCCGTAGCACTTCGAGTGGGCGCAGACCGCTCAATAGTATATCGTTGCAGCATCAAAGGGTACCAGGACACCTTATATGTTTACTCCCTTCGCCAATTTTACAGAGAAGTAGATATATATGGCACTGTTGATTTTATCTTCGGCAACGCAGCGGTGGTCATCCAGAATAGCAATATCTTGGCTAGAAGGCCCATGAGACAACAAAAGAACACAATTACAGCTCAAGGAAGAACTGATCCCAATCAAAACACCGGAATTTCCATTCATAATTTCAGGGTAAGTGCAGCTCCTGATCTGCAAGCCGTTAAAGGGTCCATCAAGACATACCTCGGAAGGCCGTGGAAGCAATATTCTCGCACTGTATTCATGCAGTCCATTCTCGACGATTTGATCGATCCCGCCGGTTGGTTCGAATGGCAAGGAAACTTTGCGCTTCGAACATTGTACTATGGCGAGTATATGAACATAGGTGCCGGTGCAGGAACATCAAGACGTGTCCGTTGGCGTGGATTTCATGTTATCAAAAGCGCCACAGAAGCGACCGGATTCACAGTTGGCCAACTCATTTCTGGTAATTCCTGGATTCCTGCTACAAGAATTGCCTTTACAGCTGGTTTGAACTAATGTTTAACATAAAACCACCCACCTATGCCATTTTCATTTAAATGCCGTAATTAAGCGACCCTTTCTAAGTACATTCTTCCCGTCTATAAACCCATAGCATTGCTTATGTATATTGCAGGACGTGAAGAGCTATTCTGGGCTTGGGCTTGGAATAAGCCGTGTAGCACACATAATTTCTCTATCGCATGTTTAATGTGTTACCTTCTCTAAAATTATATGAAAATTTTCATTATACTTGGCACATAAGATTCATCTAAATACATAATTAAATGTGGTAACTTCATTTTTATTTCTTTTAGGTTAAACTATTTTTATGTATTACTTTTTTCTATTCGTGTACACAATTAAATATTATCAGTTATAATTATTAGGAGTTTTTTAATTAATTTACCATTATAATTTAAATTGGAAAATTCATGTCACAATATCAGTTATAATTATTTGGAGCTTTTAATTAATTTACCATATAATTTAAATTGGAAAATTCATCAGTTATAATTATTTGGAGTTTTTAAGTTAATTTACCATTATAATTTAAATTGGAAAATTCATCTAACATTATCAGTTATAATTATTTGGAGTTTTTAAATTAATTTACCATTATAATTTAAATTGGAAAATTCATCTCACTTTTTAATGTGAAAATTGTTTTTAAATGACATGAAATTTTTTTATAAATTAAAATGGACATAATAATTACGATAAATATGTATAAATATCTTGTATATTTTAGAGCGGAAGTTGACTTGTAAAATTTTCAGATTGATGGAGAGACTTACCAAATGTACCTGTCATGTCATAATTCTTTAATACTTATCAAAAATACCTATTTAATACTTATCAAAAATACCTATTAAATATTAAACATAGGAAAATACAAAATAATGGGAAAAAACAAATTAAATCATAAAATTGGATTGAGAAAGTGAATGGGATAATGAAGTTTTTAATGGACTGCTCCAATAAAAGACACCAAATTACAAAGAATTGGATGCTAAATTAAGAAGAAGCTCTCTTGATGGTCCCATTTGAATCTAAGACACAAAAATATGAAGTAACCACATAATTTAACAAAATCCATGACCATGAGGAAGTTGAACTATAGTTGTCATGTCGTCAATGAGAATCTCAGTGGTAACAACATCGCATCTTACTACACACGTTAACATGTTAAACAGGATAACTTATTTAATTGCATCTTATGGCATAATTGCATTCCTTCTCCACCATTATTTAGTGGATGGAGTATTTAAAGAAGAAGGGTACTACCATTCCATGGATGATGAAATCCATGAAAGATGTTTGGTTTTTTATGTGGCTAAAGAATTGAGAAGATTTTGGATTCCTATTGCTTGATAAGGTTGTTAAGAATATAGTTTCAATCCCTATGTTGTGGAGGTTTAATGATGCCTTATAATATGGAGGCTTTTAGGGAGTTAGTGTTGCTCAATAAGTGTATTTATTTAGTTCGACTCTAGATAATTTGACTTTGAATTATTGGTGAACAATTTCATCATCAAGACATCTATCAATGTAAATGAATGAAGTACAAGTTGAATACGAGCCTTGTAGCTTCATTAAGATGTGCATTACAATCATGAGCTATTCATAGAGAGGGTTCCCATGGAGGGTTTCATAGAATAAATTACCATAGTTAATAGTATGTATCATTGTGACATGAAGAGGTTGAGTTCAATATCATGTCGCACTTCTAAATTAGGAGGTGGAATTTGATATTATGTAACAATATGTCATGTAGAAGTTGAGTTGAATGTTCTATGACACTGCGACATTAAGAGGTTGAATTTAATATCATGTCACATTGTGAAATCTTGGTTGATTTCAATATTATGTAATATTGTGATACTAACATGTCGTAGTGTGCCAAATTCACCCACATTCAACAATCATGAGCCACATTTAATGAGTATAATACCAAGTCAACAATCGTGAGCCACATTTAATGAGTATCATTCAAAGTCAACAATAGTCAACCATTCTCAACCAAATTAAACTATGGTTCAGAATATTAAGCCATATCGAACTCTAATCAACCATCCTCAACCATTATAAACCATATCCAACAATAGTGAGCAATGGTCAGCTATAATCAATGAAAGTGATCCATATTATTTTGAGAACGATTTGAAGGAAGAAATATAACACAGATATAACAAGAAAATACACAGAGATATGGCATAGAACACACTAATACAGTGAAACTCAAATTCTATTAATAATTGTTTGAAAATAAAAAAGACTGTAAAATGCAAAAGCACACAAGATAGCTAGAATGGTGGTATCTTATCTCTAAGAAGAGATGTATCAGCTCTGCTCATTCACAAGAAGTTGATTACAACGAGGCTACAAAGGCCTTTTTAACATAAACAATAATTGATAAAACCATAAACATACAAAATCCTAACCTCGAGAGATGAAACTCCAAAGGTGTGTGGGCCCCATTGGGGGTAGTTGATACGTCAACTTTCTGAGAGCGTAAATTTTTTATATGATCTTCGTTTGGGGCGCATGATACCTCGTTGGAAAAGTACAGCCGAGGAGTACACATTCCATTCATCCTAGATCATTCCTATGACTATCATCTAGGTGTTGTCGTGCCCATAAAATGTTGTTTGAGGCCTCGAAATGGCCCCAGAAGTTCAGGACTCAAAAAAGTGTACAAAAACTGCCAAAATGAAAAATTGTGCTTTAAGCCAGTGGAATAGGTGGGGGTGCACCAAATTCCACTTAAATCATTCCTCCCCCCTTAAGAAGAAATGGTTTGCATTATGTCAAGTTCCTCCATCCAATGGGGAAAATTTTGTTAAATCAAAGTCCTGGTGAGCCACTTGCCCTGATGAAGAAATTGTCTTGCTTTGATGAACCAATAGAGTTGCAAGGTTTGTTGGCGGGTGTCCTTTGTCTTAGTGTCCATGATCCGATCAACTTCCCCCTATTCGATGTAGTCAGGATTGAGTCTTGTAAGGGCCAACTGTTCAACTGCATCCAAAGTGTCCAAGAGAGGTTGAAAATATGGTCGAAGAAATTCCACATTAAATACCAGGTGCACTCTAGGGAAAGGAGTAATACTTAATTCAAAATCAGTCTCACCCACCATCTTGGTGATGGTGTAAGTCCTGTATCAGAGTGGGCATACCTTCCGATGGGGTCCTGTAAGGTGCACTTTATGCAAGTAACCACACCTTATCTCCCACCTGAAACTTGTGTGGTACTCGATGTTGATCGTGGCACTGCTTGTCCTTGGCATTGGATTTCTACACAATATCATGAACTTGTTTTTGGATGTGATGGATGCGCTTAACAAATTTGGATTCCTGCTCAACCTCAGTCTGAACATGGGAGGAATCTTCATGTTCAGCTGTAATGAGAAGAGCTAGGTCAATGGGGGGAAATGGTTGGAACCCAAAGCACACCTAAAAAGGAATGTGGCCAAAGGAGCTATGGAGGGATCTTTTGTAGCTATGTTGAACATAAGGAAGGATTTCATCCCATGTGTGTGGATGTTTGTAATTTTACATCCTTGGGATATGGAAAATCTTCCTATTGACCACCTATGTTTGTCCATCAGTTTGTGTGTGGAAGGAAGTCGACTTGGTTAGCTTGGAGTCCACCAATGACCATGGGATGGAAAAAAAAGTGTTTGGGAACCTACTTTCTTGATTGGATATAATAGTACATGGAATCCCAAAATGAACCCAAACATGTGTAAAGAAGAGCTTGGCAGTGACCTCAACTATGATGCTCTTCTTTCAGGGTGCCAAAACTACCATATTAGAGAATCGATCAACAACCATGTAGACACAGTCATTCCCATGCTTGGTTGAAGGTAAAATAGACATGTAGTCCATCTAGATGGAATCCCAAGGCCTAACCAAGGTAGGAAGAGGCGTGTATAGCCCCTTTTTCTTGATGTCGGGCTTCGCAATGGAGCAAGAAGTGCAGGATCTGATGTACTTGCGAACATCTTTCCAAAGATTTCACCAATAAAAAATATTTTGCAGTACTTCCATTATTTTCTCTACACAAAAATATCTCGTTGTCTGATTGTAATGAAATTCCTAGATCATCTTTGCATGCTCGCTTCAAGGAACATAGAGATGAATCAGATGGCATAACAATCCATCACGAAGATTAATATTTGTAATTGTTTTGTATGTGCTCAATGTTTGATGGGAAGTAGAAAAGTTAGATTCATTATTGTAGAGTTGTGGACATATGGATGTCTTAGGTCCATAGGAGTCGTGAATTGTGGTTAGTGCTACCATCAGGGTTCGACTAAAGAAATATGTGACACAATTGGTGCTACCCTTGTTGTACTTGATATTCAAGTGAAATTGTTGCAGGTATGTGGACAACGTCTGATGGTTGACATTCTGTAACTTTCGTTGTGTTTTCTTGAATTGAAGAGGCATGTGATCAATGTGGATGATTGTCTCCTTCCCCATAATTTAATGCTTCCACTGTCAACATGCCTACATAATGGAGTACATATATCTTTCTCGTAGGTTGGGTATCTTCGAAAAGTATCAAATAGAGTTTCATTGCGATAGGCTACCAGATCCCCATGTTGAGTGATGATTGCATTGATAACATAATATGAATCATTTGTCTCAATCTCAACTGGTCGTTGCAGGTCTAGAAGAATAAATACTGGTGGTAGAATTGGTGAGGTCCAAGAAGCTGTGGAGCTTGATAATCATCTTCAGGTTCGACCAATCGTGGATGACTTGGATCTTGGTTGGATCCACATGTACGCCTTTCTCATCCACAGTGTATCCCAAATAGTGGATTCTCTACATGACAAAGGAACATTTCTCAAAATTGGCATATAATTTGTGTTGTTGCACGGTGCCCAAGACCTGTTGAACATGCTCCAAATGTTTCTCCCATGTTTTGTTGAAGATGAAGATGTCATCCAAATATACAACAACAAAGGAGTTTGCGAATGTTCGTAATATATCTTCCATCATTCGCAGGAATGTGTCTGGGGCATTAGTTAATAAAAAAAGGCATGACCAACCACTCAAATAGACCTTCTTTAGACTTGAAGGTCATCTTTCACAAATCAATTTTCTCAATCAACACCTGGTGGTAGCTCGACTTCATATATTTCTTACTAAAAATCTTGGCTCACTTGAGTTGATCAAGAAGATCATCAGTCTGAGGAATTCGGTATCACTTCTTGACTATGATCTTGTTCATGGCTCTGTAATCAATATAAATTCTCCATGTTCCATCATTATTCTTTACCAGAAAAATTGGGTTCTTGCAAGGTAAGGAACTTGGTCTAATGTGGCCCTTCATAATTATCTCTTGGATCTTTCATTTGATTTCTTCATTCTCCATAAGAGAACTCATGTACACATGGTCGTTAGGAAAAGGAGCACTAGGTTTCATATCAATTGAGATCTTTACCTAATAGTGCACATGCACCCTAGTAGGCAAGGTGACTATTTCTTTGTATTCCTCTACTTTCTTGTCCGTCTGTTGTTGTTCTATAGAGAGACCCCGTGTAGAGGTTTCAATGGTTGTAGTGACCTTCCATTCACATTTCGATCAAACCATTAAGAGGAAAAACCTCTGAGTCTAAGAGACCACCTTTTTACACTGCTTCACAGAGATCAAAGAGACTATATCCTTTGGTACTTCCTCCAGTACCCTATAGAGTTGATATCCCAAAGTAATAATGAAATTGTGGGGCCTAGATTCATAAACAACATGATTCTTCCACATATATGGTTTTCCTAACGAAACATCACAAACTTAAATGGGGGAAACATCACACAATACCTCGTCTTTGAAGGGTTTGATGTCGTGGTGCAGGAGACATTATTGGATGACGTGGATATCCCGCCCCTAGATGAGCCAACCGATGGTGTATGGTTGAGGATGCGTTGTCGTTGCCAAGTTCAATATCTTGACAACCTCTGTTGAGATCAATTTCTTCTAGCTATTTCTATCAACAATGAAATGGAGTGGTGTCCCCTTCACCCACATCTATGAGTGGAAGAGGTGCTCCCCTTCTTAAGGTTCCTCTAGTTCCTTTGGATGGACTTTTATGGTAGCAATGGTGACACTGGGTTCATTCTCAATGATCTAATTTCCCTTTTCTAATTCTAAATCAGAGTTTGAGTTAGCATATTACCCTAGGGATTTCATCTCAGCCAACAATGACATTTTGGATATCCATTCATTACTATTGTGCCACTTGTGATTTTGTATAAATCACACAACTTTCTTGTGTCCTTTGACTTCAAATTACCCTTCTTTGTCGGCTGCTTGGGTTGGTTATCCCAAGGCTGGAAATCCTTGCTCTATCATTTGGCCTTGGATTTAGGGCCACCTTTACCATAATTTGGCTTGTTTCGCTGCTTAAATTTCTTCTCCATTTTGACAACATAACGATAAGAGACTCCCAATAACGATATGTCCAAAAAATCCATATTAGTTTGGATTTACCTGTGTAGAGCCCCACGGTATTTTAGAACCAGATGTCATTCAGAGTATTTAATACCCATATTGGTGCGCAAGGTATGGAAGGTATTTTTGAACTATGACATTGTTTATGCCCTCTCTTGGCGCAGTGTCATCCATCTCGTGTACTAGTCATCATAATTTCCAACAGGATAATATTGTTGCTTGAGGGCATCAACAAAAACTACCCAAGTGAGTCTTGGACAAAAAATTGCCGACTATTCCTAGACATGTTTCTCATATCAAGTATCCCACCAATTTATGACATTGGGAAGGGCCTTAAGGAATGCGAAGGTGATTTTTTCACCGTTGGAAAAATTTTGGATAGAGAAATAACTCTCTAGTAGACATAACCATTTTTCCATAGCAACAGTGTTTATCAGGCCTTCAAATAAAATGATATCAAATTTAACTTGTACCTTAAAGGGAATTTCACCTCTGAAGTGCCTCCTGGTTGAATTTTATTCTGTTTTTGTCAACACCTACTCAATGATCTGGGTGAAATTATCCATCATCTCAATCCTATGTCGCATGGGGGTTTCTTCGAGCAATAGTTTGAAAAGATATCCTACTTTGTCATGCCTCTTTTCTTTCACCATGGGAGGTTTCTTGGGCATATGAGAGAGGATATATTCAATATAAAAAAGTTCAAGAACCAACTCTCTATACCCTAACCTCATCAGGAACATGCACTAAGAATGAGAAGAAGAAGACTGCTCTGATACCATTGATCCGAATTATTTTGAGAATGATATGAAGGAAGAAATATAATAGATATATAACAAGGACATGCAAAGAGATATGGAACATAACACACTAATATAGTGAAACTCAGATTCTATTAATGACTGTATGAAAATACAGAAGACTGTAAAATGTAAAAACACACAAGCTTACTAGAATGACGATAGCTTATCTCTGAGAAGAGATGTTTCAACTATGACCATTTGCAATAAGATGATTACAATGAGGCTCCAAAGGAATTTTTAACATAAATAATAATTGATAAAACCCCAAACATCCAAAAACCTCACCCTGAGAGATGAAACGCCAAAAGGTTTGTGGGCCCCAATGGGGGTAGTTGATATGTCAACTTTCTAAGGGAATAACTTTTTCATACGAACTCTGTTTGGGGGGCTCGATACCTTGTCAGAAAGGTATATCTGAGGAGTACAAATTGTTTTCATCCCAAACCATGCCTTTTACTATCAGTTGGGTGTTGTCATTCCTAAAAAACGTTGTTTAAGGCCTCAAAATGGCCCTAGAAGTTTAGGACTCGAAAACTTGTAGAAAAACTGTCAAAATGGAAAATTGTTCTTTTAGCTAGTGGAATAGGTGGGTGGCCACCAATGTCCACTTGGATCCAAAATTCAATCAAAATCGACCATATTCAAGAAAAATCGGACAAAGTATACCATATTTAAGTACATTATCTAACATTGTGACATGAAGAAGTTGATGTAATATTCCAGATACAAAAAGTATGCATAACAAAAATAAATAGCTAGAAATGGAAGATGAGCAACAATATAACGATAACAACACCATAATAATACCAAAATGATACCAGAGTAAAACCAGAAATAGAACTTTGATTACTGAGAGAAATGTTCACTTGCCTCTTCAAGGGGGTAACCTCCAGCAGAGCAATGCTCTATTACAATAATATCCAAGAAAAAAGTTTCCATAACCTCGACTCATCTTTATACTAAATATGTCTATCAAAAGAACCATCAAGAGGAAGATCCTTCTAGAAACGAAAGCTTATATTAGGTCTTCTTACATTGGACTTATTCTTCCTTATTTCTAGTCCTTATTAATATTGACCTTTATTACATGGAAATATATTATTCTACCTACATGAGGGGTTAGGTCCCTAACATGCCCTCCCCCTTAAAAACAACCTTGTCCTCAAGGCTTGAGAGGGGGAAATTGCTGCAGAATGGTATCTGGTTCCCAAGTGGCATCTACTAGATTTGTATCTTTCCACTGGACTAACACTTCCTTGATGGTTCGCTAACGCATACGACGCTCACGCTGGTCCAAAACTACTTGTGGCTGTAAACAAATGGAGGCTTCTTTGTCCAACTCAGGAAGGGTGGTTTGGGTTTGGCACTTAGTTTCAATCACCTTATTTAAGCAGAAAACATGAAAAACAAGATGGATCTTAGAAGGATTAGGAAAATCTAACTGATAGGCCACCTCTCCCAGACACTTGAGAACCATATAAGGACCATAAAATTTGGGCGCCAGTTTCTATCAATGGTCATCCTTGAGAGAATTTGGCTTGTAAGGTTGCAGTCGAAGAAACACCTAATCCCCTTCTGCAAAATGACATTCAAAGCGACCTTGATCTGCTTGTTTCTTCATGCTATTCTGGACCATCACCAAATTCTCTTTGAGGGTACAAAGAATATCTTCTTGAACTGTAAGTGTTTGGTCAACTGCCTGGACCTTCAAGACACCTGGAAAATATGAGAGAAATGAAAGTGTATTTTTTCCATATACCGCTTCAAAAGGAGACATGTGAGTATTTGTATGGTACGAAGTGTTGTACCACCATTCAGCTAGTGGTAACCATTGATCCCACTGATGTTGCATTTTCGATGCAAAACACCTGAAATATGTTTCCAAACATTTGTTGACAACTTCAATTTGGCCATCAGTTTGGGGATGATAAGTTGTGCTGAGATGAAACTGGTTTCCTCGTAGCTTTAATAGTTCTTGCCAAAAATTGATGGTGAAATTTGGGTCGCGATCATAAACAATAGAATACGACATGGAATGAAGCTTGAAGACCTGATCCATGAAAATTTGAGCCACAATGGATGATGTAAATGGGTGTTAAAGAGAAAATAAATGAGCATTCTTGAAAAGGCGATCAACTACCACCATAATGACTGATTTATCGCTCGACTTAGGTAAGCCTACAATAAAATCCATAGAGATATCCCACCAAATAGCAGGCGGAATCGAAAGCGGTTGTAGTGTGCCTGGAGATTTGAATGTTTCACCCTTGTTGCGTTGACACACATCACATTCAACCACAAAATTATGAACGTCTTGTTTCATACCATTCCATAAAATAGAAATGTTTGACCCTGTCATAGGTTTTGGTAAAATTGGAGTGCCCAGCTGTGGGTGTAGCATGAAGCTCGGAAAGTACCGTGGATTTAATTTTTGACTGTTTACTTAAATAAAAATGACCTTTGTATCAAATTTCCTCACTGAGCCAAGAGTACGCTCGGGAAACTGGAGAATTGGACTGCAATTTTTGTATCAGATGCGAACTTTTGGCATCATGTAGCCATTCCTGGCGAACAACTTGGAGCTAATCTGGTACAATGAAGGAGAGAGAAAAAGGGACCCTTCATCTTCATATTTTCGGGAAAGTGCATCAACAACCACATTGTCTTTGTATTTCTTGTAAATGATTTCATAATCATATCCAAAGAGATTAGTCACCCATTTTTGTTTCTCGGGGGAGGAAAGGCGTTGTTCCAGAAAATACTTAAGGCTTTGATGATCTGTCTTAATTTGGAAGCGTTTCCCCAATAGATAAGGGTGCCAAAGATCCACGACATGCAAAATAGCCAACATTTCTTTTTCATAGATTGATTTGCCAAAATTTCTCTCGAATAGTTGTTTGTTGGTAAAGGCCAAAGGTCGATCCTCTTGCATAAGGACAACGCCAATTTCTTTCCTGGAAGCATCAAATTCCAAGACAACGGTATTTGTGAAATCAAGAAGGGCCAGGACTGGAGTGGTGCACATGGCCATATTCAAGGTTTGAAAAATCTAAGCAGCTGTTGGAGTCCAAGTGAAAGAATTCTTTTTAAGGAGTGCAGTGAGAGGTGTTGCAATATTTCCATAATTCTTAACAAACTTACAATAATAACCTATTAAACCTACAAATCCCCACAATATTTTGAGAGTATTTGGGTGAGGCCAATCTTTCATAGCTTCAATATTTTTACTATTGTAACAGCCAAATATTTCTAAAAATCATTAAGTTTCATAAACATTTTATTTCGTAAAATGAAACAATAACTTCCTAGTATAATATTGATTTTCATAACAACAACTTCAGTAACTTAGATTTATCAATAAATACTTATTTTATGGCAGAAAGAAATAAATACATAACTTAACAAAGTACCTGGTTCTGATGCTAATTTATGTTGCCTCTGTGTCTTGCTGCTGCCTTCCTGCTACCTGCTACACAGATCTACCCTGCCACAAACAGGAAAATAACTGCCCAAAACTACTGTCCTCCCTACCAACTAGGAAAACTACCTAGCTCCAGGATATCTACGGATATCCTCGCCCTCGTGCCCAAAACCTCCAGCAACTCAGTGCCTCCACTGATCGAAATACACAGTGCCAAACTCTTTGCTCACATAAATGTCATACTCCTCAGAAAAATCCCTCCTCCGTCGAATAAATCCTCCCGTTAACCTTCCCCCTTCCCTTATTCCTCCTTCACCGACTCAAGCAGTTACTGCTCCAACCACCCTCCGTGCTTGTCCCTTCTCCCTCCTTAAATGTTTTATCTTATGAGGATTCATAGGCTCCCTCTCTGCATACGCAACCATTTTTTTAACATTTTTTTTTTGATCTTTTAAATTTATTTCTCAGGTCATTAAATGTGATCTGTAGTTAGAGTATTACTTAATTAGTCACAATTATTTTCTTTAATTAATTTTACTTTATAATCTTTAAATATTTATTTAACTAGGGTTGTTACATACACCCACCCTTCAAGAAACTTCGTCCCGAAGTTTAAGGTATCTGATGGTACAAAGGAAAAGAGCATGGTTCACACATTTACAACAAGTAACTGACATTATCAGTAAGTAAGTCAAGAAAGCTCATACATACTAGTGTATATGTACAAGAAATGCATGTGTAGCTACTACATTCAAATCTCATGCATGTACTAATAATCAAAATTGTCATCCTTTAATAATTTATGTATGCATTCAAACCAATCAGCAAGACTAGTCTTTTATAAAAGACAACAATCAATTAATTGTGTGAGAAATCGTTTAATTACAATTGTCTGGTTCAATAATTTATTCTAAACAACTTTGGTTTAGTTACATAATAATGAATATTCCTATATACACATTTCCAATTCCACCACAAAACAAATATCCATAATGTCTCAACTATTACTACTCATCCTTCCTCCCTAACCTACTTCCAACTCCATTCATATCCGTCCTCTGCTAGACTATCTTGGAGCGTCAAATATATTGACCTAACTCCAAATAGAACCCATAAGTGGAAGTGTCACCATCTCAACCAAGCTTCCCTAGCAGGCAACTGACAGTCATCATCACACGTCTTGGGGAGCGTGAACTAGCACCATCCTCCCATGACTTCAGGTTTCGGAGGATACACGGAGGGAAATGCCTCCACCCCTCCTAACAGAACCAGGGTCAACACCCTACAATGGAGGAGACTCGGTGGGAAATGCCTCCACTCCTCCTAACAGAACCAGGGTCAACACCCTACAATGGAACATATAGGGGCACTGTGTTGCTGGAGGTTTTGTCATCGTTTATTCGGTTTTGGGCAGTGTTAGTACCAAAATTATGCACTAGTCCACATATCATAGCAATACATCCAAATCAATATAAATTGCACATACGTTATTTATACCATAATGTTTCTTGGTTAGTGGTTCTGATATCCACTTTCATCATTATTATCACTTGGCTATTTCCTAGCCCATAACCTGCAGGTTAGTCTACAACACAACTCATACATTTCTATGCATTATCATCATATAATTGCATACTATCATCATTTCAATTTGGTATCCCCGTACCAATACATCAACATCAAAGTTTTCCACATAGAATTAGATTTCATGATATCCCATAATTCAAACTCATCACTCATTCACAAGATTATCTTGCCCAAAATAGACTGCATTGTATCCAACATCATTCTAATAGTATTTAAACATTCAACAATTTTACTTTCTCACAATATGTTGCATCATATACATCATCATCAATAACATTTAAAAATTCTCATTCACATAACATATCACATTACATGCATCATCATTGATAACATTTAAACATTCATAAAAGTTCATAAGTTCAAAGTTTAAGTGTATCACTTAATAGTTTCACTGTGACTAGGAAATAAAGTGTATAGGTCTCAGATAATCCTAGCCGTCTAAGTCAAAAGGTGGTGTTACCTACACCCCACCTTCGAGAAACATATTCTCGAGGTGGTCAAAATAGTGAGGGATAGTCTCGCCGTAGTGTCTTGGCGTCCTCCCAAGTGGCATATCCTAGACTATACTTGTTCCACTAGACCTTAACTTGGTCTACCAGACGGTTTCTGAGCTGTCGGACTCTACGGTCCAATATGCGTAACAGTTATACCATGAGGGTTCCCACGTCCGATACCTGCAATTCTTTCCAATTTAGTTTATGTGATTCATGAGCAACATAATGACGTAAAACAGATACATGAAATACATTATGAGTTTTATGCAAGTGGGGTGGCAGTACGAGACGATAGGCAATGGGTCCAATTTTCTCTTGGACCATAAATGGCCCTATAAACTGAGGCGACAACTTTGTCCCCTTACCGAACCGTATGGTACTCTTATTAGGCCTGATACGAATGAAAACTTGGTATCCCACTCCATAATTTCGGTCGGTCATGTGTGCATCCGCATAACTTTTCTGCCTATCCTGTGCTTCCTTTAGCCTCTACCTGATCTGAATCACCTGTTCCTCCATTTCCTAAATCAATTCTGGCCCAACTGTTACTCAGTCTTCTAGTCTATCCCAACTCAATGGCGTCCTACATGGCCTCCCATACAAAGCTTCGTATGGTGGCATTCCAATGGAACTATGATAACTGTTATTGTAGGCAAACTCTACCAAAGGTAGGTATTTCTCCCACTAGGTTTGATTATCCATCACATACATCCTAAGCATGTCTTCCATGACTTGATTTACTCTTTCAATTTTCCCATTTGTTTCAGGATGATAAGTTGTGCTTAAGTCCAACTGAGTCCCCAATGCTGACTGTAAACTTGTCCAAAACATAGAGGTGAATCTGGAGTCCGTATCTAAAATAATCTTCTTTGGTATCCCGTGCAAATGGATAACCTCGCTTATGAACACTCGTGCTACATCAGTGACATCGTAAGTGTCTCTAACTGGAATGAAATGAGCGCTCTTGGTTAACTTATCCACTATCACAAGAATGGCATTGTGTCTATGAGATGTGAGTGGAAATCCTACAACAAAATCCATAGATATTACTTCCCACTTGGACATAGGGACGTCATGTGGTTGTAGGAGGCCTATTGGGTGATGGTGATCGGCCTTCACTTGTTGACACTCTAGGAATCTGGTGACGAAATGGAATACATCGCGCTTCATGCCTACCCAAAAGAAGAGTTTCTTCATCTCCGTGTACATCTTCTTTACACCCGGATGTGTGCAATAAAGTGCTCTATGGGCTTCCTTCAGTATGATGCTTCGAATATCCCCATTCTCAAGGATGTACATCCTTCCTCGATATCTTAACAATCCATCTGTTTCTAGATTATATCCTTCATACTTTGGGTCTAACTGCCTTCTGCTCTAGAGGTTTGAGGTAACCTTTCAATACCAATTGTCTCCTAGTAGTTGTGTCAACACATGTTTCCTCAGACTGACCTTTAAGGTTACCAATGAGAAGATATGTGGTCTCCTACTCAAAGCATCTGCGACCACATTTTCCTTTCCCTTTATGTACGAAATACCAAAATCATACTCACTCATAAACTCACTCCATCGCCTTTTCCTGGCATTCATATCTCTTTGAGTGAAGAGATGTTTTAAACTTTGATGGTTCGTTTTGAGCTCAAAGTTTCGCCCCAAAAGATAGTGCCTCCAAAGTTTCAGAGCTAGCATTACAGCTACCAACTCTAAATCATGAGTCGCGTATAATTCTTCATGCTTCTTCAACTTTCTTGATGCATAAGCTATCACTCCTCCATCCTTCATTAGCACGGCCCCCAATCCTTGTTTTGAGGCATTCATGCAGACCATGAAGTCCTTTTCCATATCTGGCACTCGTAGAATTGGCGCACTAGTTAGTAATCTCTTAAGCTCAATGAAGGCACTATCACATTCTTCTTTCCATTCATACCTGACCCCCTTGCATTGCAAAGTGGTGATGGGTTTCGCTATTTTTGAGAATCCTTCCACAAATATCCGTTAATAACCCACTAGGCCCATGAAGCTTCTCACCTCATGTGCATTTTTCAGCACTGGCCATTCCATAATGGCCTTTACCTTTTCTGGGTCCACCGAGATTCCTTCACCTAAAATGATATGACCTAAATAGTGGATCTCTTTCTGGAAGAAGGAACACTTCGATAGCTTCCGATACAATTTGTTCTCCCTAAGGCAAGACAACACTATTCACAAGTGTTACTCATGTTCTCCTTCATTCCTGGAATAGATGAGAATGTCATCTAGAAAAACTTGTACGAATCGATCTAAGTACTTCCGGAATACGCCGTTCATGAGGCTCATGAATATTGCTGGCGCATTAGTCAATCCGAAAGATACCACAACAAACTCGTAATGTCCAAACCGAGTTCGAAAGGCAGTTTTTGGAATATCACCTTCCTTAATCCTTAACTGATGATATCCAAATGGCAAATCGATCTTTCAGAATACCGCTGCTCCTTTCATTTGATCGAAGAGATCATCTATTTGCGGCATTGGGTACCTATTTTTCACTGTAGCACGGTTCAAGTCCCTGTAGTCTATACACAGTCGTAAGGATCCATCCTTCTTATTTATAAAAATTACCGGTGCGCCCCAAGGTGAGACACTGGGCCTTACTAGCCCTAAGTCTAGTAACTCCTTCAACTGCATTTGCAATTCACAAAGTTTCGGCACCATCATTCGATACAGAGTCTTGGATATTGGTTTTGCACCAATTTTTAGCTCAATAGTAAAATCAGGCTCCCTCTCCGGAGGTAACCCTGGTAACTCGTTCGGAAAAACATCCTGAAATTCTGACAATACCGGATACTGATCTAATGAGGGTCCTTTCCTTTCACTCATTTCTTCCACTACATACAGTCGACACCCTTGTCTCAAGCATCGCTTGACCTTCATAGTTGATATAAAGCGTAATGACACTTTTCTCTGTACACCCTGAATCTCTATTGGTCTTCCTTCATCATCAATACAAAGCACCCTCTTTGCGAAACAATCTACCAAAGCTTGATGAGCTGCTAACCAATCCATTCCAATGATTAGGTCATACGCCCCAAGAGCAATGACGTATACCTTCAACCTGGTAGTGCACACTCCTAGGTCTACTATACAATTATCGACACTAGGTCCTACATCTTGTTTTTCCCCCGAAGCCATCTCGACTTGTTTAAAGTCATCGTGCTCGTAGGCTGCCAGCCCACTCTTTTCTAATGCAGATGGTGAAATGAAACTATCTGTCACCCCAAAATCAAACAAAATCTTAACATTGATATTATTTAGCGTACCTGATGATTCAATTATGGTGGATTGATGTTCGGCCTGGCAGTTGTTAACCGCTACGTAAATCTGATGGTTGCTACTTGCTCTCCCCATCGATGCCTTTTCTTCTCTATGCATGAACCCTGGTTGTAACTCTGGGCAGTCACGCTCATAATGGGCTCCCCTACACCCCCAACAGGTAACGCCGTATTGTACCTGTGCATTGTCATGTGCCTGTCTTTGAAATGAGTTCCTTCCCCTGGAACCCCTGCCCCTACTAGTTGTTCCCCGAGATGTTCGTGGACCTGTCTGCACCGTTGGCGATGAACGAGATGTTGCACTAGCTGCCATTGAAATCCCTGCAGCTACTGTCCTTGGCATGAATCTATTACCATAAGGTGGTGGCTTTGAGCCCCCTCCCCTAGGAAATGTCCTCGAGGTCTTACCTACAAATCCAGGGCGATGCAGAAATGTCGATCTTGTACCCCCTGTTAAGTTCATGTGTTCTTCTGCGTAACACACATTTTCTACTACCTCCGCTACTGAAGATGGTTTCCACATCCGCACCATAGCTCTTATCTTCGGGTTCAATCCATAAACAAAGCGCTCTTCTTGTCATTGGTCATTGTCCATATACGAAACGTATTTGACCAGTTCCATAAACCTGATCTCATATTCTTCTACAGTCCTATTTCCTATCTATATGCTTTCAAAATCGAGAAAAATCTTAAGAAAAAGATGCGGTATTTTGGGTATCAAAACCCCTCACTGTAGAAGCAGGGAAAGGGAAACCCCAAACCGCAGAAAAAATGGCAGAGAAAATATGGACAACCTCGAGACAACCAGTCTAAGCCACAAACAATGAAGGACAATGAAAAGATGAAAAAAAGCAGTAGGAAGTGGTGTGACTTCCATAAGAACCGTGTCATAACATTGTTTATTTCCACTCAAAGAAAACATTGGTGGCGGTGGTGAAAGCCTCTGAATCAGATGCGGATTTTAATTCATAGTCAGAACTTGAAAAGGGGAGACATATTATTGATGCAAAACCTATTGCAATCATTTCTATCACTAAGATCCATCCCGATGAACCTGACGAGCCATAGGAAGGAGAGTGCCTCTTTCATTCACAGATGTGGGTGAAGGGTACTTTGTTGCACTTCATCATTGATAGCAGTAGCCAAAAGAACCTCATCTTAGTAGAGTTTTTAAAGGGGTTGGACCTACAGACAATGTCTCATCCGCAACCATACACCATTGTATGGGTCCACCAAGGAATCGATCTTCCGTTAACCAACAATTTTTCCTATCCTATGACATAAAGCCCTTCAAATATGAGGTATTGTGTGATGTTTTCCCCCTTGAAGTTTCTGATGTTATTTTTGGCCAACCTTATTTATGGAAACATCACGTTGTATATTAGTCTAGGCCTCGTAGTGTTATTATTACTTTGGAAATGAAATTGTACAGGATACATGAGGTAGTCCCTCTCACTGCCATTTCCTTGATCTCTACTAAGCAATGCAGGAAGGTCATCTCTCATACCAAGAAGTTTTTCTTCTTTGTGATTCACTCTCAAAGTGAGAAAAAGGTTGTGGCCACATCCATGGCCTCTGCGACTGAACTCTCCATGCAACAGAAGCAAGTGGATAAGGTTGTGGAAGAATACAAAGACATTTTCTCCTCACCCACTAGGGTACCTCTACATTGTCAAGTTAAGAATTCAATCGATCTGACCCCTAACATACCTCTACCCAATGGGTCAGTCTATCATCACTCTCAGTTAGAAAACTAGGATATAAAGTGTCAGATCCAAGAAATTCTCCAAAAGGGGAACATATGACCCATCTCATCACCGTGTGGAAGCCCAATCATACTTGTGTAGAAGAAAAATGGGACCTCGCGAATCTGCATTGATTACCGAGCCTTAAATAAAATCACATTCAGGAACCAGTACCCGATTCCTTGAATCGATGATCTCCTTGACCAACTCAAGTGGGGGAAACAATTCATTAATATTGATCTGAAGTCTAGCTACCATTAGATCCTAATAGAGCAGACAAATGTATGGAAAACTTCCTTCAAGTCCAAAAAAGGTCTTTTTGAATGGTTGGTCATGCCCTTTGGTTTGATGAATGCCCCAACAACTTTCATGAGTATGATGGATGACATCTTGTAGCCTTTCACCAATTATTTTATGGTGGTGTATCTGGATGACATCCTCATCTACAACAAGAATTGGGTGGAACACTTGCAACATATTCAACAAGTTCTCCACACTCTGTGGCAACAAAAGCTATATGCAAATTTGAAAAAATGGTCCTTAGGCATGGACAAGGTCCAATACCTAAGCTAAATTTTTTATGAGCATGGGGTGGATGTGGATCCATCCAAGATCTAGGTCATTCGTAACTAAGCATCCCCAACCACACTCACTGAGCTTCGAAGATTTGTAGTCCTTGCCAATTTCTATTGCAGGTTCATGTTAGGATTCTCCCATATTGCATGAGCCCTTAGCCAAGTAACTAGGGGTGGTGGTAAGGAAAAGTTCATGTGGGGCTTCACACAAAAACAAGTATGTGATATGTTGAAGCAATTCTTGTGCTCAACCCCAGTTCTTTCATTACCCAACCTACAATAACACTTTGAGATCGAGACAGATTGTTTAGACTATGATGTGGGTGCAATTCTCACTCAACATGGGCACCCTGTGGCCTATCATAGTGAGACACTATTAGATTTCATACATAAGTAACCTACTTAGGACAAAGAAATGTACTCCATTGTGGAAGCCTGTCTTTCCCAAAACCTAGCAATGATGGGACCAACCTAAGCACTAGTATGGCCTATATCTTACAAAAGGTCAAAAGGATTTGTGGAATGTTGAAAATCCCTTCTTTGACAAAATGGAACCTAGATGACCAACAATTGTTCGAAGAAACTTCCACACTATTGTGAGATCGGAAGAG